>JABMDO010002297.1:0-17155 GCA_014851415.1 Cnaphalocrocis medinalis
ACCCGGGACCCCGACATCACGGCCCGGTACTTAAACCACTAGACCAACGGGGCTTCGGGATTGAAACGACTAAAATTTAACAGTGTACCTACCTACATAAAAAAAATTATAGTGCGAGGCAGAAAATGTTAGCTATGACCTTGAGTGCGCAGAAACCAATTTTGATAGAAAGTCTTGTTTTTTACAAGTGCGCAAAATAACGGTCATAGCTATACTTTCGTGCCTCCAGCTATACTTACTTTGGTGACATTTCATATACTCCAATTCACATTCATTTATCATTGAAACATAAACAGTGTCTGCTGATCCATCTCTTTTTATTTTGACACATATCGGCCGTTCGATAGCCGGGCACTTAATGATTCTTACATTTCGGTGAAACTCTCGGAATTATAAGTTTCTTCTTGAATTTCAGTCCTAACCTCGTACAGTTTATCAAAGAGAAAGCTGAAAGGTAAAAATAAGATACTTAAACGATAAATAAATTCTCACAACGTATAAAGAAGAAAGAAAGAAAGAAAATTTAGACGACCCGGTTGGTTCAGTGGTAGTAAATGCTGCGTCAGGGCCAAGGGTTGCGGGTTCGATCCCCGCACAGTATAAACATTTGTGTGCATGAACATGTCTGTTTGTATTGGTCTGGGTGTCTTCTATGTATTATAAGTATGTATTTACAAAAGAAAAGTATTATATGTATATATTTGGTTCTGATATCACAGGACATGCTTGAGCTACCTATCTCAGAGTCAGATCAATGTATGTGATGTAATGTAATAATGAGAAACTCAAAAAACTCAAGGTCATAACTACACTTTCTTGCCTCGGACTATAGTTGACTATTAACCAAAGAAATCTACCTACTTCATCGCGGGCCGCACAAATAACGTCCGCGGGCCGCAATTTGACGACCACGGTATTAGAAAATCAATTGTTTTATGCCTTTTAAAGGCTTTTGGGTCTTACGACGACAGTTTTCATGAATATCTTACCAAATATGGTCAAAATTATGACGCATTTCATATTTTTCAGACGCCCAGTACCCGCACTGAAATGTAACTGCAATATGGCAACTGGCATGCTCAATTGCCTTTTATAGTTTCCAATTATTAATTTACATTTACTTCTTCATTTATAATCTAGCCGTGGGAGACGTGGAGTACCGTGGGAGAGCCACGCTTCGGCATGAACGGCTTACCGAGGGATAGCCATGCTTCGGCATGAATGGGCTGAATCGACCGGAGTGATACCGCCTCATAGAAGGCGTGAAGCAGCGGCTGTGTGTGTTTTGTAGATTGAATGATACCCGAGGCCCAGTAAGGGAGAAGAGATTAAACGTTGTGATGTTGTCTCAATTTATTTATTTACTATTTATAAAGAGATAACTTCAATAGGCAACGACAAGGCTTATAAATGGGTAAACCGAAAACACGAAACGCTTGCGCGATGTAATTATACACAGCGCCATCTATTGGTTCATTTCAGAATTCCGGTCCCGAAGCGAAGTGAGGGCGGGCCACTAGTTTATTTATATTTTACTGGCGTTGCGGGTGACTACAGGAGGCGACAATAGCTTACCACCAGGTGATCCTCCTGCTTGTCTGCCACCTATCACAAAAACGAACATATTTTCGTGAGCGATTCATAGTACAAACTTGTTCGACCCGGAACCCCGAGATCGGCCCCCATTGAAAGAAAATGTTTTAGTGTAAGAAAATCATGTTTTTATTTACTTAATGGTAGATGAAATAAAAATGAATAATGAAATCGTAGAAAAATTTACTTTTAACTATAGCAAGTTACCTTACGTGCTGAGAAAACTTAATATAAGAAGACTACGGCATACAGGGTACAGTCGAGTTCAAAAATATGTATACACTTTAGGACCTTGTCACAATACATATTTTAAATAAGAAAGTGGATTTTAAATTAAATTAAATTTCGGGTGACCATAATGCTGGCAGCTACCTTGGCCAACTCATCGGGTTGGCCATTCAAAGGGGTAATGCCGCCAGCATTTTGGGCACGCTAAATTGCGGGGCAGACAACCCTCCCTTGTAAATATCTCATCACATATTTCATCCTTGTAGCTAGCAATTTTTTTTTTGTTATATGTTCCTTATATTGTACCTAATAATTATTGTAATTAGTGTTTAAAAAACATTTAGTATAGAAAGTGAAAGTCGTTTTCTTACACATATGTACTGTGACAAGGTCCTAAAGTGTATACATAATTTTGAACTCGACTGTACCTAAATCCCTTAAACCACGTGTTTACAACTATTCTATACAATATTTGTTCGACTTTATGAAATCATCGAAAAATTTCGACTCCCAATCCAAAATGACAAGTCACATAGGTACCGACTTTGTATGAAGAGTTGAACATTTTTTATGCGAATTTCCAAAGGTCTTAGAACAATGTTTTCAGAATATGGTTAGCAGTGGTTGAAGGATGTAAATGTTCAGATACACGCTGTATTTGCAATAGCCCTTACTAAAAACAATGTAAAACAGGTAAGTAATACTTTACTACAGAAAATAACATTGAAAAATATATGGTATCAAATTGTAAATCGAGTTCAAAAATATGTATACACTTTAGGACCTTGTCACAGTACATATGTATAAGAAAACGACTTCCACTTTCTTATAAATATGTATTGTGACAAGGTCCTAAAGTGTATACATATTTTTGAACTCGACTGTACCTAACATAATGGCAACATTGCAACCTCCAACCGAGTAGGTATCATTTTGCAACTTGCAACATGAGGTAAATAAAAAAAAGTAAAGTATCAGCCTAAATACTGTCCCACTGCAGGACAAAGGCCTCCATCATAGAAATCAAATTATCACAACTATGATGGGATTAGGCTTAATCACCACGCTTTCTTAATGCGGATTGGTGATCACAAATTCAATCTGTTCGAAACATTCGAAATATACTTTTGCTCGACCCGGGAATCGAACCTGGGACCCCGAGATCGCGGCCCGGTACTGAAACTACTAGACCAACGGGGCGTTATGATCCATCATGAGGTAATATTCGAGGATAACATTTTGTAACATAAACTAACATTGTAATTTTGTAATACAAACTAACATATGAACACTTTCCAACACATGGCAATATTGGCAATAGACCATCCTCTTATAGACTATGCCACCGACGAGCTTAAGAGAAGATTAACACAGGGCAACATTTTACAACACAGGGGTAACATAACATTGCAAGATCAAGGTAACATTTTGTAACACAAGGCACCTTTTATATCTCTAGCTAAGATAAAAACGCTTATTATATCTTCTATACTATTATAAAGAGATAACTTCAATAGACAACGACAAGGCTTAGGTAAACCGAAAACACGAAACGCTTGCGCGATGTAATTAGACACAGCGCCATCTGTTGGTTCATTTCTGAATTACGGTCCCGAAGCGAAATGAGGGCGGGCCACTAGTATTTTTATACAACTCTCCCTAAACGGAGACTAAAGTGGTTTAAAATGATGCTGTCTTTCTTTTTTACAAAAAGGAAAAATAGGAGTGACAGCATCATCGAAAAATAACCCGTAAAAACCGTTTATATAATAATTAAAGAGACAAAGTTATGCAAACCAGAAACAAACCACAAAAACATATTCGATTTAAGAAACCTTAATGAGTCTATCCTACTACTATTATAAAGGCGAAAGTTTGCAAGGATGTATGGATGTTTGTTACTCTTTCACGTAAAAACTACTGAATGGATTTGAGTGAAACTTTACCACAATATAGCTTATACATCAGAATAACACATAGGCTACAATTTATAAAAATATATTGTGTGGATTGTCCGAAATATGACGGTAAGTGTCAATAATTAACTCCACGCCTACGAAGTCGCGGGCGGCCGCTAGTTAAATTATAAACTCGATTACATCCGATTTGAGGGTTGGTTCTTGTTTGCATGTGTTCTTGTTGTTTATGTCCAATTTCAACTGCACTTTGTTATTTTCCGAAAGTTAATCAACTTCCTAGGAAATTTATCAACTGTAACGATTCCGATTATTTTATATACATTTCGAGTGACTACCAAATGCACCATCAGTCAGTAACAATATTCAAAGCATTTGACGAAATATTTTATTTGCTTGCAAGTCTCTAAGTAAGTAAGTTGCTAAGTCTGTATTTTTTCGAACTTTCTTTACATGCGTATCGTTTCTAGTGAACTGCACTTTAGACTAGTATCAATCTTTTTTTCTATATGTTTTCTATCTTTTATATGAATCATGTCTTCATCAATAACCAAATCTACATTACAATATTGACAATCATACAAATTAAGTGAACTATTCAAGTTTATTTTCACCAACTTGTTTGTTTCTAAGATAAATTTGTGATTTAGAATATGTTTCCCCGATTCTAAATGCCTTATAGATTCATTTATAAAACATCTTCTTTGCACACTTTGCAAGTTAATTTTTGTTCACTATACGTTTCATTTAATGATGTTGGGGCACATTCGCTGTAAAAAGATCTACAATGAATTTATTTTCGCAATCCATATGTTCTGGAGAACTATCGTGGTAAATTTTGCTTTCTGTATAATCAAATACGGAGATATTACAAATACGACACTTAATGATTGGATTTCAGTTCATCAAACACTACAAATGGATGCGCTTTCTGTATATGGAACACAATGTTCTTTTAGTACCCATTTGTTGTGCAAAAATACATAAGAATTTATGGACATTTTTATCTTTCTTATTTATAAATTTTTCTTGTAATAATCGGTTGAACTTAGATTTGTGGTTAATGGCACTTAAATGATCCGTTATACTTGTATAATTATTTGGAACTTTCATTTTACAAACATTGCAATCGAGTGTTTTTTCGCTATTTGCACCAAGTTTGTCTTGGTGATAATACATTGTTCTGTTCTCTTTAACAAGTATATTTTTCCAAACAGAAAAATTTGCTCTGTGTTTTACGCTGCTAGCGTGTTCTGATAGATCATTTGCTTCGATAGCTAGTCTGCAAGGCTTACAATATGTCTTTGGGCATGACGATGTCATGATAGTTTTGAACGGGATAATTTTTTGAGGGAAAACGGAATATATTTATACGGCTCTTTTTCATTCGATGTCTGCTTATCATTAAATGTTTGTTTTGTTGAACTCACATCTGTTGAGGAAGAATTGAGCGTTATTTGTTCTTTTGCCTGTGTTTGTGAATTTTTCTTTTTAGACTCTTGTTTTTGAGAGTCTGCCGTAGACACTACGGTGAAATTTTGTGACTGAGTTAAAGATTTTTCGGTTCCTAGATTATTTTGAGAAGTTTGTGTCTGTTTCACATTCAATGACTGTTTATTTTGAAATGGATGTGTCTGTTTCTTTATTGAATCCGAAGTTTGTAATTGATTTAATTTTGTTTTAGTATTTATAAAGAGATAACTTCAATAGGCAACGACAAGGCTTATAGGTAAACCGAAAACACGAAACGCTTGCGCGATGTAATTATACACAGCGCCATCTATTGGTTCATTTCGGAATTCCGGTCCCGAAGCGAAGTGAGGGCGGGCCACTAGTTTATTTATATTTTACTGGCGTTGCGGGTGTCTATGGAGGCGACAGTCGCTTACCACCAGGTGATCCGTCTGCTTGTCTGCCACCTATCACAAAAACGAAAATATTTTCGTGAGCGATTCATAGTACAAACTTGTTCGACCCGGAACCCCCATTGAAAGAAAATGTGTTAGTGTATGTTACTCTGATTCATAATCATGTAAAGTAAACTGACAGATGTCAATGACAAGTTTCTATGCATTTTGACATTTTGCATGTGTCAAATTGAGTGATAATGTATGGGGATGACACATTGACATCTGTCAGTTTACTTTGTTACATGATTATGAATCAGAGTATAAGTAAATCATGTTTTTGGTCACTTAATGGTAGATGAAATAAAAATCAATAATGAAATCGTAGAAAATTTACTTTTAACTATAGCAAGTTATCTTACGTGCTGAGAAAACTTAATATAAGAAGACTACGGCATAGGTACAGTCGAGTTCAAAAATATGTACCTATACACTTTAGGTTCTTGTTACAATACATATCTAAGTATACTATTTATAAAGAGATAACTTCTATAGACAACGACAAGGCTTATAGGTAAACCGAAAACACGAAACGCTTGCGCGATGTAATTGAGTACAGCGCCATCTATTGGTTCATTTCTAAATTACGGTCCCGAAGCGAAGTGAGGGCGGGCCACTATTTATAAGAAAGTGGAAGTCGTTTTCTTATTTAAACATATGTACTGTGACAAGGTCCTAAAGTGTATACATATTTTTGAACTCGACTGTACCTAAATCTCTTACACCACGTGTTCTACCAACCATTCTGTACAATAATTGTTCGACTTTATGAAATTCATCGAAAATTTTTCGACTCCCAATACAAAATGATCAAGTCACATACCGACTTTGTATGAAGAGTTGAAAATTTTTTATGCGAATTTCCAAAAGTCTTACTTAGAACAAATATTATTCTCAGAATTATGGATAGAAAAAGTGGTTGAAGGGATGTAAATGTTCACAGATACACGCTGTAGATGCAGTCCCTTACTAAAAACAATGTAAACAGGTAAGTAATCTTAATACTACACAAAATAAACATTAAAAAATTATGGTAACAAATTGTACCTGTTAAGTACAAATGGCAACATTGCAACCTCCAACCGAGTATATTGAGATCATGTAAACTGACAGATGAAAATGACAAGTTTCTATGCATTTTGACATTTTGCATGTGTCAAATTGAGTGATAATGTTGGGATGACACATCGATATCTGTCAGTTTACTTTACATGATTATGAATCAGAGTATAGGTATAATTTTGCACTTGCAACATGATAAATAAAAAAGTAAGTATCAGCCTATATCCCACAGCAGGACAAAGGCCTCCATCATAGAAATCAAGTTATCACAACTATGGCATTAGGCTTAATCACCACGCTTGCTTAATGCGGATTGGTGAACACAAATTCGATCTGTTCGAAACATTCGAAATATACTTTTCTCGACCCGGGAATCGAACCTGGGACCCCGAGATCGCGGCCCGGTAACTGAAACTACTAGACCAACGGGGCGTTATGATCCATCATGGGTAAATTTCGAGGATAACATTTTGTAACTTACACTAACATTGTATTTTGTAATACAAACTAACATATGAACTTTCTAACACATGGCAATATTCGCAATAGACCATCCTCATATAGACTATGCCACCGACGAGCTTATGAGAACGATTAACACAGGGCAACATTTTACAACACAGGTAAAACATAACATTGCAAGATCAGGTAACATTTTGTAACACAAGGCACCCTTTCAATCTCTAGCTAAGATAAACGCTTTTTATATCTTCTATACTATTTATAAAGAGATAACTTCAATACAACGACAAGGCGTATAGGTAACCGAAAACACGAAACGCTTGCGCGATGTAATTAGACACAGCACCATCTGTTGGTTCATTTCTGAATTACGGTCCCGAGCGAAGTGAGGGCGGGCCACTAGTATTTTTATACAACGCTCCCTAAACGCAGACTAAAGTGGTTTAAAATGATGCTGTCTTTATTTTTTACAAAAAGGTAAAAAAGGAGTGACAGCATCATCGAAAATAACCCGTAAAAACCGTTATATAATAATTAAATAGACAAAGTTATGCAAACCAGAAACAAACCACAAAAACATTCGATTTAAGAAACCTTATGATTATTAAATTATAACTCGATTACATCCGATTTGAGGGTTGGTTCTTGTTTGCATGTGTCCTTGTTGTTTATGTCCAATTTCAACTGCACTTAGTTATTTTCCGAAAGTTGATCAACTTCCTAGGAATTTGATCAACTATGTAACGATTCCAATTATTTTATATACATTTCTTTGTCTTTTTTTTTTATATAATAGGTAGCAGACGAGCAGGCGGATCACTACCAAATGAGGATTTCGAGTCACTACCAAATGCACCATCAGTCAGTACCAATATTCAAAGCATTTGACGAAATATTTTAATTGCTTGCTAAGTCTCTAAGTAAGTAAGTTGCTAAGTCTGTATTTTTTCGAACTTTCTTTACATGCGTATCGTTTCTAGTGAACTGCACTTTAGACTAGTATCAATCTTTTTTTCTATATGTTTTCTATCTTTATAATGAATCATGTCTTCATCAATAACCAAATCTACATTACAATATTGACAATCATACAAATTAAGTGAACTATTCAAGTTTATTTTCACCAACTTGTTTGTTTCTAAGATAAATTTGTGATTTAGAATATGTTTCCCCGATTCTAAATGCCTTATAGATTCATTTATAAAAACATCTTCTTTGCACACTTTGCAAGTTAATTTTTGATCACTATACGTTTCATTATAATGATGTTGGGGCACATTCGCTGTAAAAAGATCTACAATGAATTTATTTTCGCAATCCATATGTTCTGGAGAACTATCGTGGTAAATTTTGCTTTCTGTATAATCAAATACAGATATTACAAATACGACACTTAATATGATTGGATTTCAGTTCATCAAACACTACAAATGGATGCGCTTTCTGTATATGGAACACTAATGTTCCTTTAGTACCATGTTTGTTGTGCAAAAAATACATAAGAATTTATGTTTTTTTTATCATTCTTATTTATAAATTTTTCTTGTAATAATCGGTTGAACTTAGATTTGTGGTTAATGGCACTTAAATGATCCGTTATACTTGTATAATTATTTGGAACTTTCATTTTACAAACATTGCAATCGAGTGTTTTTTCGCTATTTGCACCAAGTTTGTCTTGGTGATAATACATTGTTGTGTTCTCTTTAACAAGTATATTTTTCCAAACAGCAAAGTTTGCTCTGTGTTTTACGCTGCTAGCGTGTTTGATAGATCATTTGCTTCGATGCTAGTCTGCAAGGCTTACAATATGTCTTTGGGCATGACGATGTCATGATAGTTTTGAACGGTAGATTTTTTGAGGGAAAACCGGAATCGTATATTTATACGGCTCTTTTTCATTCGATGTCTGCTTATCATTAAATGTTGTTTTGTTGAACTCACATCTTTGAGGAAGAATTGAGCGTTATTTGTTCTTTTGCCTGTGTTTGTGAATTTTTCTTTTTAGACTCTTGTTTTTGAGAGTGCCGTAGACACTACGGTGAAATTTTGTGACTGAGTTAAAGATTTTTGGTTCCTAGATTATTTTGAGAAGTTTGTGTCTGTTTCACATTAATGACTGTTTATTTTGAAATGGATGTGTCTGTGTTCTTTTGAATCCGAAGTTTGTAATTGATTTAATTTTGTTTTAGTATTTGCGATTGATGAATCTTTCAATGAAATCTGTGTTGAAAGAGAGTTAAACATGATTCATTTGGTGTCTTGCAGTTAGAACTTGAGTTTTTTGAGCGAATTCTACCAAATTATTATTTGTCTCAGGTCTTGATATAATGAGTATGTATCTACCGCGTTTGGGACCTCAGATTGAGAACTTTGTGGCTGTGTGTTATTCACAGGTTTTTGACTAGGACACGTCATCGGAAGAAATTCTCGACTTTCAAGTGGCGATGTGGTACTACATTCAGAAGCAGGTTGCTTCGATTCTTTAGTTTTGGATACGATTGCTTAGATAATTTCAATGCATTTTGCAATGCTCTCTTATGCGTCGCCATTGTCGTGTGGCATTCTATATCGGTAAAGACTTCGTTGCACAAAACGCAGTGGATGTTTGAACCAATCTGCAAGACAAAAATATCGAATATTAAGATTCAAAATGATAAGTTTACCTTTATCAATGGGTAAGACATTTTAAAAATCGCTGCAGATAAATCATCATCTCTGCATGTTATTGCGTATCTGCTTTGTACAATTGGACCTATGATCAAGGAAAATTTAGGCCTAATGGTAATAAATAAGTTACTCACCTGTCTATAACAATGCATATCTTTCAACGGAACCTTCAATATCTCCAAGTGCTCAGGCGTAGTAATATGCTTATATCTTTCAGAGTAATCTGGCAATCGCACCATACATAGTCTGCATTGAATATACTTTAGGCTGTTATCTCTATTATAAGCACTGTACAAACCATTGAAATTGTCAAACAATACCTCTAATGTATTATTATCTTTAGTCTTAAGTAGTATGCGATCAATCTCTATAAGTGAATACATATCATTCTCTTCATTTATTAATTTCATAAATTTCATACGATTTTTCTTTTTCATCTTTTTTTCTGTTTTCAGTTGAGTTCAAATCTAAAATCTCAGTCTCAAAATTATTTTTGTATTTAACTCTTCATACTGACTCTCTTTATGCGTTAAGTTTTGAAATCATTAGCAGAATCATTTTTTGTATTTAACTCTAAGCAACATTTTTTATCTGCAGTATGAAATGCATTGAACACATCTGATATCTCATTACCAAGATCCTGTTTTTGATTTCCTTCTTTTGACAGACTTTCTTCTTTTATATCAGTCTTATTACTTCATTATAGGTATCGGTTTTCCATCATCAGATCTACATTTCTTATTCATGTATTCAAAATAATTGAGTCAAATCTTTATTTCTATAGAGCATTTGAAAATCATTTAAAATTCTATCACGGAGTAACGAATCTTGATGTGATGTCAACGTTTCATGTTTGCTTCGATCCACATCTCTCATCACAATGACACATGACTCGCAGAAATGTATATTAGGTTCTTTATCAACGCATAAATTGTCTTCTTCGTTAACGGCAATGTTATTTTTAAGCCTCTCTAACACTGTTTCTGCAATATTTACATTGATACTATGTTTTAAACTCTTGATGTGCTCTTTTCTGCACATAACTGGTACATCAATATCGCAGAGTATGCATTTGTACTTTGGGCATACTTCGATGCCATCTGAAATAAAAATTGCAATCATATTTATTTCAGTTTTATAGATACCTTACATGTATGAGTAGTATAAAAAAAATGGAAACAGATGAATGGACAGACAGACATGCCATAGCTATAAGGGTTCCATTTTTGATATGGAATAAATGGGGGCTATCGGCGGTAGCAGGCGAGCAGGTGGATCACCTGATGGTAAGCAATTGCCGCCACTCATGGACACTTGCAACACCAGTGGAATTACAAGTGCCCTGCCAACCTTTTATCCCCTTCCCCCCGGGTAGGCCTCCGGTACCCTCACTCACTCAGCGAAACACAGCACAGGGGCTGCTTCACACCGGTTTTCTGTGAGGCAGTGGTATCACTCCGGTCGAGCCGGCCCATTCATGCCGAAGCGTGGCTCTCCCACAGTTTGCTAGCTTTTTGCATTGCTGTAATTATATAATAGAATATGGTATAAAATAAATAAATACCTAAATAAATAAATTTATTGAGATATCACATACATTATCCTGGTCCCTAAGGTATTCCCTTGTGCTATAGAAACCAGAAACAACGAAGGAACCACAAACACCCAGACCCAAAAATATCTGTTTCATCAAAAAACATTTGTGTTGGTGCGAGAATCGAACCGCGACCCTTGCGTCTTAACCGGTGCTCAAACCATTGCGCTAAACGGGTCGGTTATGGTAACTCTGTTGGTTATTTCAAGACTGTGATTGTAGGTACTTTTGTTGTATGAAGCAAAAATGCCACCGTAGCAATAATAGTAAGACATGTTACTTTTATCAATGAAATTAACTTACCATGGTCACTTTCTGAGGATGCCAATGACAAAGCATCTTCCTCAGGGATTCTATTAACAAATACTTTAAATTCTTGATACTCATAACGACTTCTTGAGTTTATATCAAATAACAAAGATTTTTTACTTTGGAAATCACGATCAAACGAGCCACTAATGTTGTTTAGATCAATATGGTCTAATTCCAGCAAAAAAGATGAGCTATCCATGACTTTACAAAAGTTGTATCATAGTTTTTCTGGTTTTTTTATTTTTACAGTGATTCGATCGAAACAATTCGAAGATAAACTCCAAAACTCAGATAAACTTTGGACAAACTTCACAAAATCTTATTTTACCGGGTAGAAAGTTTTTATTGTCTATGCCATACGTCATTTTTATAGTCTATGGCCTTTGCTTAAATCAACCGAATTAGATCTATGGTTTTTGCTTATAGCCCACCAAGCAATAGTCTGGGAGAGCCGTCATAAAAATTAAAAAAAGTGATTTTGACACTATGACTCAGGGTGCCCAACTTAGGAGGTTTCCCCCGAAGTAAGGGAAATTAAATACCTATAATAATATATTTACTTGAGTTCTAGGGTGTCTATTGGAATAACTGTGATAACAAACCGTTCGTTATCGTCGTAAGACCCATACAGCAGACACTGATTTTATGCCTTTTAAAGGCTTTTGGGTCTTACGACATTATGAAATAACTTAAATCGTACAAAAACAGGCAGAGTAAAATAACATAATTGAGTATCTATAAAAAAGAAAGAAGAAATGTTTATTTTGAACCAATAATACATGACAGAAATCTCTCTCTCTCTCTTTCTCTATTATGACAAAACAACATCGTATTATTTATTTAGGAATTATTTGCGCGCTTTGTACATACTTGCATTTGATTGAGAAATAATTTGCTTCAAAAGACAAGCATTAATTAAGCAAATTGATAAGATTTTTAAAGATATTAACTTCAGACTGTTGCTCGTTGAGAAATGTTTTTCCGAACGAGTAACAATATTAATAATCACTGTTACTAGATGAGTCAACGCCCCGTTGGTCTTGTGGTTTAAGTACCAGGCCGTGATCTCGGGGTCGAGCAAAAGTACCTATGTTTCGAATTTTTCGAACATAGCTCGGGTTTGTGATCACCAATCCGCATTAGGCAAGCGTGGTGATTACGCCTAATCCCATCATAGTAGCGATAACTTGATTTCTATGATGGAGGCCTTTGCCCTGCAGTGGGACAGTATGTAGGCTGATACTTTTTTTACTAGATGAGTATAAAGCTACGATTGCGGTCCGTGGTTTTCATGTTGTATTGTACAATATTAGTGGTAAATATTTCTAGAGGCTAGTAACACTGATATGTCATCTGTGTTAGCTTGATGTTTGGTTTCTTACACCTACTGAATTATTATTATTTTATTTGTTACTATATAATTGAACAAAAGCGTTCAGATTTGAGTAATGTATAAATATGTTACTCAACTCATAATCGTAGACATAGCAATATCAATATTGTAACCTAAAAATGAGTTCCATTCAAGAAGATTGCAACTTAAAAGAGTGCCTCTAGACACTTGGAATATCAAGGAGCAGCTATGCCTTGCCTCTGCGGTGGTGAGGAGTGGGGACCAGAACTGGATGTCGGTGTCCAGAGCCCTGAAAACCGTGGGGGAACCGAACAGACCGCCGATTGGTACTCACAGAAAAGGTAAACAATTATTTTATTTATTATGCTTTGTGTGATAATAAAGAAATTTATGAGATAAAGATGTTATAATGCTTTTACCCGCGACTCATCCGCGTTGAATAGTATCTACTAGAATCGGTTAAGTTGACTACGCTTTTATTGACCAACGCTTAATATAACGTAATTTCTTGGTGAAAATGGATCACATAGAAAACTCTTTATTACAAAGATATTATTTCGCTTATTATGACTGGTTTGTGTCTAAATTATATACAAAAAACCTGTTTTACTAACCAATATGGAAGGAAACCTCTCCGACAAGTTTTGGGAGGGATGAAAAAGACTTAAAACATTTTATATCTCTCTATTGAAAAGAACAATTTAAAAGTAAAGATGACAAAAATTGGCATTTTCCATTTTCTACTAAATGCTTAGTATGACGTATTTGTCATTTCCCTTTGATGTCATTATAAACGGATTCCACTTTATGTAGTAGATATGTAATGTAAAATGGAGTCCACATTACATTACATACCTATTTTTCATTTCATTTTTAATTTAAGTTTTTATATTCTTTTTAATTACATACCTAGCTTGTAAAAAATCTGATCTGCCCCCCTCTTTCCCACCTGCCCATGAATGTAAGTATGTTATAATCCTTACTGATTATAAATGTGAAGTAACTCTGTCTGTCTGTCTGTTACTCTTTCACACCAAAACTACTGAACAGTTTTGAATGAAATTTGGTATACAGACGGTCTAGCTAGACCCTGAGAAAGAACATAGGATACTTTTTATTGCGAAAGCGGGTTTAAAGGGGTCCGAATGAAGTTTATTAGTTTTTATATTTTACAGCTGTGCAGCCCAATATGGTGCGTTACTGGAACACGTGGAGACACCGAAACGAAAGAAGCGTAGCTCAGAGGGAGCCGTGGAGACGCCGCAGGAGAGCATCCTGAAGCGACTCACGCAAGAGAGGATCGTGGAGATACAGAAGACTCTCGCTGAAATGAACCAGCAGTACGACCAGCTGAAGGTGACGGAATTGGCCTGAAGGCACATTTGAGTCCTGTCTCGTACTCATCCTCCTAACCGATTATTAGGCTATTTATTTAAAGACAACCAACAAAGCATACACTTTACAATCTTAACTTATGGTATACAACACATGGTACAGTGATGCCTTAATTAAAGGCTGCCGCGGCATGCAAGTGATTAAGCATAATTATATAACAAGCAGTCGTCGAAATCGATTTTGTTAATACTATCAAAATACCAGTAACCATTATCAAAATGCTTACATATTATGTTTGTACGTTATTAATATAACAGCAGTAAACATTTTGCGGTGCTGCATATTGAATACCATACAGCACAGCGAAATGTAGAACGAGTTTCAGAGAAGCTGAACTTGTTGAGACAAACGGAGAAAAATGTAGTTAAAAATAACAAAAAAAAGCTTTAACAATTTATAGTGCACAAGTGTGCGCAGACACAAGTGCACTCTCTATTCCAGTTGTTCCTAACCTTTTCAAGGACCCCCCCGGATGGGCCTCCCGGGGGGTCCTGTATCCAATCGCCGGGCCTCACGCCGGTTTTCCGTCAGAGTAGCAGCAGAGCCAGCATTAACCCCTTAATGGGCAGTAGGTATAAAAATACAATTAATTGGTTTTGGACCTTATCTCAACACATAAGGTTCAAAATATGGTGTCTAACATATAGACAGGCCCCATAAGGGGTTAGATGCCGAAGCGTGGCTCGAATTATTACATCGAATAAAGAATTTTGAATTTTTTCAGACTGAAATCCGAGGTCCGCAACCCCTCCACCTCCGAAGACAGCTACGAGAGCTCTGGTCCTCCATCGAAGCGGCGAAGCGTGCGAGGGAGAGGGAAACGCGCGCCGCGCCGCGTGGCTGAAAGAGAGGGAGGAGAGGCGCGCGCGCGCAGACCGGACGTGGAGACCGCCGCAACCGACCACGCCCACTTCACAGTCGCCAGGTGAACATTTACATAAAATATAAATATTTCACTACATCACATTTTTGTTCGTATATTACTACCGTAATAACTAACCAAATTCAGTCGTAGTAAGAGATAACAGGCTACCGTACTGAAGATCACATTGACCGCCATTTTGTAGTTATTTTCATTTGGCCGGGTTATATAGATATCTGTTCCTTACGGTGATACGCCTTGGCCATTCCATATGATCCTGAGCTATTCACCAAACTTTTTATTTTGAAGACCCGGTTGGTTCATGGTAGTGAATGCTGCGTCTGGGGCTCTGGGCCAAGGTTACGGGTTCGATCCCCGCACAGTACAAACATTTGTGTGCATAAACATGTCTGTTTGTATTGGTCTGGGTGTTTTTCTATGTATTAAGTATTATTTACAAAAGAAAAGTATTATAATGTATATTTGTAATCCTACGTTGGTTGATATCTGTAACACAAGTGCTTTAGCTACTTAATACGGAGTCAGGGCAATGTATAGAGTTGTTGAATTTATAACGGTGTATTAGTTGACTGTGTTTTCCCCCAGCCACCCCCTCCGCCGTCGTCTCCGCTGCTGACTTCGCTGCTGAAGTCTTCGCCGGTAGTCACCACTCCTCAGCACATATCACATCCGGCCAACTCTATAGGTAATTTAGTTTTAGTAAAGTCTTTAGTTTCCATCGTTATAATCCGCAGCGGCGCTCGGTTCACCTGCTGCAAATGTAATAGGACTATACAGCCACGAGCGTTGCTGTAAAGTCACACCGCGTTATGCTGCTGCCGCTTAAATCAGCTGTTAAGGGTTTCCAAAAATCATGGAGTAAAGGTTGTTCAGAGTACTTGGTAGAACACGTGGTTAAAGGGATGTAAATGTTCACAGATACACGCTGTACTTATGCCCATCGTGTCCCACAGCTGGGCAAAGGCCTCTTTACCCTTTTTCTACATTAATTCACGATTTTTTTTACCATGTTTTAGGTAGCAGACGAGCAGGCGGATCACCTGATGGTAAGCAATTACCACCGCTCATGGACACTTGCAACACCAGTGGAGTTACAAGAGCGCTGCCACCTTTTATCCCCTTCAACCGTGGGCCTCCGGTACTCTCACTCACTCGGCGAAACACAGCACAGGGCTGCTTCACGCTGGTTTTCTGTGAGGCAGTGGTATCACTCCGGTCAAGCCCATTCATGCCGAAGCGTGGCTCTCCCACAGTTAATTTTGGGCGACTTTGGTCCAGTTGGGGCTATAGGAGTCGAGCTCATTCCGCCATCGCCTCCTCGGTCTACGTCGTGTCTGCCGTCGATTTTCTTTCTTGTCGCATACGAGTTTAAAAATGTCCACTCCTTTTACGGTCACCACGGCCGAGAGAACATAGAAACTTAGCATGTTTCCTTAGAATCCTTTGTTTTAACTCCAAAGTATTTCAGACAATGGCCACGAATTAACATTGGAGACCAATTTATGTTTGAGATTAGAAAGACGCTTTTACTTCGTGACTAAGAACATTTTTGAAAGAAAGCGAATAAATACATAGCATTCAGAATATAACGACAATAATAAATTCGTTGATATATTATATTTCGCGATTCACGATCCACGTAGACGTATACCTACTCTGATTTATAATTATGTGTAGTAAACTGACAGATGAAAATGAAAAGTTTCTAGCATTTTGACATTTTGAATGTGTCAAATTGAGTGTATATATGGGGATGACGCATCGACATCTGTCAGTTTA
>JABMDO010002300.1:0-21287 GCA_014851415.1 Cnaphalocrocis medinalis
CGGGTGATGGCGGCCTGAGGTAGCGGTCGCGGGACGAGGTCTCGCTCAGATTTGTTACGTTACGTGCTGCGATTGGTTGAAATGACAGTTGAGCCGGCGGCGTGTGGCGTGCATTTGTTTACTGATTGCGTCCGAGTATTTTTGTGGTTATTTATGTAAACAAAAGTTTTTTATGTGATTTGTGAGTAGAATAACGACACGATGTCAGCGGATATAGTTTATAAAGACTATGTGAGTGTGTCGGAAGTATGGAAACACTTTTTAAGAGCGGAAAATGGGTTGAGTGCTAAGTGCAAAACTTTGTAAAAAGATTCTTAAAACCAAAGATCGATCTCCGCGTGGCTTACATGTGCATTTAAAATCGACTCACAAAATTGACACGAAGAATGTGCATTCTTCGTCCTCTGCTTCTACCGTAGAAGAGAGCGAGGTGCAAATTATATCACCACCGCCGTTGCCGCCACCATTCATCAAATACTGGGTCGAATGTTAGTCTAGAATCGTCTGCACTAGAGCTACCAGCAAGAAAGAAGAGGCAAAAAATTACTGATCACTTTCTCCCGGTTGAAGATACTTCTATGGAGAAAAAAGTATCAAGAATGGTAGCTAAAGATGGACTACCTTTCCGTGTTTTCTGTACCTCCAAAGATATGAGAGATCTCTTCAATTCTTCGGGAGTTTCGGGACACAAACTGCCTAAGTCCCCAAACACAATTAAACTTATAGTTATGGATTATGGCATGACATTAAAAATGAAAATAAAGCGTGAACTGGCTCAGCTGAAGGAGGATGATCAACAAATTTACGCTTACATTTGATGAGTGGACTTCTTCTATGAACAAGCGATACATGAATGTAAATGTACACACATATTTGAAAGGCAAAGCTGTCTTTTGGACTTGGGGCTGATTCGCGTCTTTGGAAGTATGCCGGCTGAAAATGGTGTCAGTATTTTGAAAACAAAATAACCGAATTTGGCCTTATTCTGGAGAAAGATATCATCAATATTACTACAGATGGGGCAAGTGTGATGAAAAAGTTGGGTCGATTAATATCACCTTCACATCAGCTCTGCTATGCTCATGGAGTTCAACTTGGCATAATAGATACAATTTATAAAAAACAAACTGATGTTGAGGAAGAGGAACCTGTGACTGTGACAGAATCTGAAAACGACCAATGAGGTTTCTTTTGAAATGATGAAGTATCTAGCACAGACTCAGACGATGACGTTTTTCATTGTTCTATACCCAGAATGGAAGTAGACCTAGTTGCTGAATATGCGGGTATTATTGAGAAAGTTAGGAAACTGGTTAAAACTGTTTAAAAAAGATCACCTACTAAAACTGATACATTGCAAATATATGTAAAGCAAGAATTTGGAAAAGGATATAAAGTTGCAACAGGATTGTAAAACTCGATGGGTCAAGCCTAGCAGACATGATTTCTACATTTAATAGAATCAAGCTGTGTGTCAGCAAAGCCTTGATCGACCTGGCCTGGAAGCTGATCCGAACTACTCCTTGAGTGCGGGAAGAACATACGGTTTTAGTGAACTTAGATAAGGCATTTTCAACCTGTAAAACTGGCTGTGGAGGTATTGTGTCCGTCGAGATACTGACTTGGCTATCGCAGAAACAACACTTAGGTTTATGATTCGTAAACTGGAAGAGCTAAAAACTCCATTGGCAAGAAAACTCGCTGGCTCCTTGAGAAGCGCATTATGGAGCGACGAACGAATTTGACAGCATGCTTGTTATATATCAGAGATTCCGGCTAAATACCAGCAGATAAAGAAGAGTTTGCGAAAGACGGAACCTTTAAATTACCTGCGAAAAACGTGATTCGAACTGACATTAAATCACTTATAGAGCGCTTGCATTCGCAACACTGTGTTTACTAATTCACAGACACAGATTAAATTCAGATCCATCATGGTCGATTCGCATCAACATCAGCTGCCGCCGCTAGTGATGTTATTGAATTTGATGATGACTATAACGATAATGAACCGCTTTTCATCTCTTTCTGAGGCTCGTAAAATATTTCCTTGGAAGAAGAACTACAAGAAACATTGACTGCGTTCAAGAAACCAAGAGATAGGGACAGAAAGCTTACTACAAACTCACTGGAATCATTAATAAAAAAGGAGATGAATTATAACGAATCCGGGGGGTCAAAAGGCGAACTTTTACAGTTCGCGGATAACTGCCTGAGATCTGTTGTTCCCACGAGCGTAGAATCCGAAAGGGGCTTTTTCTGCGGCTGGTTATCTGGCCAGCAAAATAGAAGCCGTCTAGCAGACGATTCTCTGGACATTTTATGCTTCTTAAGGAGCTACTTCCCAAAATCATTCGATATAATGTGATGTGAACTGATCAACTGATTGTCTGAGCCTTTCATTTGATTGGTATATATTTTTAATTGATCTCTAATTTACAATTGATCTCTGTCTGACTGAGTAGAGTAGGCATAGTTTTCTTTATTTGATATCTTAGAAACTTAGTTTAATATTCACTCAGTATTTGTTATTTGTCATTATTTGTTATAAAAGTATTGTTTAATTATTAAAATACTTTTGTTTCATGTAAGAAGAGAAGATTCTTTTTTATTTCGTTTTTTATTTGATTAGATACGTACGTAGTACGTACGTCAAAGTTAACTACTTAAAAGTTTATTACGAAAAATGATAGATATGTCTAAAAATTTTAAATATGACCTAAGTTTATATTAAAAATGCTTCTAAATAAATGTTTATTTCCATGATACCTCTAATTCTTCTTCATTTTTCCTAATTCATCCAAATATCGTAAATATTTGCAAAAATCTCGCGAGATCTCGAAATTGGCGAGATCTCGCGGTATTGTTATCCATAAACTCGCGAGATCTCGTCTGAGCCCCAATCTCGCGAGATTGCATTCCCTAATCGCGCAAGCGTTTCGTGTTTTCGGTTTACCCAAGCCTTGTCGTTGTCTATAGAAGTTATCTCTTTATAAATAGTATAGAAGATTTAAAAATTAAACACAAGCTAAAGACGAAGAAAGAGGCATAATAAAATGTGCAATGTGAAACATTAGCGTCACATTATATTTTCCTTGAGAACTATTGAAGACAATGAGACGCGACTGGCTTGCCAACAAGCGAGTACGGTTCGTACATTGATTTGACACCAATTTGAAACCCCATTGGGGCCAATACTTGTCTAGATTGGCACGGCTTCGAGATATCGTGATAACAATACACACATTTACAGATAATGGGTTATTATAATTAAGTCAAATCCTACCCCGAACCACAGAATACTTAATAGTATAAGTACAGAAAGCCCACTCCTAAAAACCGTCTATACATAAATAGTGGCCCGCCCTCACTTCGCTTCGGAACCGTAATTCAGAAATGAACCAATAGATGGCGCGTGTCCCAATTACATCGCGCAAGCGTTTCGTGTTTTCGGTTTACCTGTAAGCCTTGTCGTTGTCTATATCTCCTTATAAATAGTATAGATAATAAGACTCAGGCTACCATAACATAAAGTTGAAATTCCGACCGCCCAGCGTTCAAAACCTACAATTATTCATACCTAGAAGTGCGTTCTCTTTCTATCGCAAACAACTGTCGCAGCATGCGTCGCCGCTCGCTCGTGAGTTTCTAGTGATTAGCCCCTCCGGAGGGGCCGCCGCATGTACTTGCAAGTTCGATACCTACACGCGGAGTGGGACAGGCCTGTCCAAACTAAGAAAGTGAAGAGCTTGTAGCCGTACCAAATGTAATGGGCGAGACAAAGTCAGCAAGGCTGCGCTGGCTCGGTCACATTGGGAGAATGGAGTCGGATCGTGCTGCCAAGCGATCTTACCGGGGTCGATCTACCGGGAAGCGTTCGGTGGGGCGCCCCAGATATGAACCAGTTAAGAAGGATCTTGGTCACCTTCAAAGGCCGGATTGGCAAGAGGTGGCTGAGAATAGAGCGGAGTGGCGTATTCTAGCTTACCTAAATAACCCACACATATAAGGTGACTTACCCCCATATCTCTCCCCCTGCTGTCTAAGGCCCGTGTTTCAATATTTTAAGCGATGTTCATAGCCTGTCAGCGGTAAACTATGATCGACGGCGTAATTCACAAAATAAAGTATACCTATTTTTCCTGAGGAATATTATTGACAGATAACATATTTATGAAGCTACATTTCTAAAGAGACGTATTTGTTTGTAGCTCATGAAAAAATATTAAATCCTAAATCGAAATTGTAACGTTGTATATTTTCCACGCTGAGGATTTCTCTACTTTCACGCTACTTTCTTTCCTCTACCCCAAAGGTTTTCTGGTAGAAATCGCTACAAGCGAAAAGACCGCCTTATTATACTGTTTACTGCTGTTGTTTCACTCATGTATTATATTCTGTAAACAATATCAATCTATCTACTCTAGTACTCAGCACGAAGCACCTTCGATGGCGTATCGTATCGTTCCATTCCCTTAAAAAATGTATTGGATACGTTAGTTGTTTAAATGTGGACAAGCGCTTACGTTGCGATACTATCCTTTCTGACGTTTGTGCGATCAAATTTAGTTCTGTTAACGTGCGTATTCATACAAATTGTTCACGATACGCATGCGCTATGATTTCTGTGGAAACGTTCGTGCTAGGCCTACAGGTTTTTTTTTACTATACTACTCGTATAGGTCAACGCTTGAATACAATCGCACCTGATGGTAAGTCACAATGAGGTCTAGGATGACACGCGTTTGCCTATAAGATGCCTGTTCACTCTTGCCTTAAAGATGTCCAGATTGTTACAGGTTGCTACTGGGCTTTTTCCCTGGTACATTTCTTCACTCCGCTACAAAGCCTGGTGACCTGTCCCATCTCAATATCTCCTCAAAAGGAGGCGTCAAACACTACAGCACAAGCGAGACAGCTTCACGTACAGCCACACATCAAAGTTCACAAAACTGTCAAATTTCTTCTATAGACTCTCATCTTACTGTCATACACTTTAGGTTGAATATCAATTGAGGACATTTGACAGTAACCTGAGGCTGACTGTACATATCATCATAATGCTGATAAGTATCACTAGTATACTTATATGAACATATTTCAATTACGCCATCATACGCAAGCTAATTGACACAATAAACATAATATCTTATCTCTCACTATTATCCATGATTGTATATCTGCTATCTAATCTATTGATACAGAGAGTACCTACTTTCCGTTCCCACGATGAGTGACCCTACCTTGTGTTTGCAAAGAAAAATACATATATCTTTTTCCCTTGTTATTTCGCGTCCTTGGTTGACAAGGATAAGGAAAGTCAATTATATCTGATGTTTGTAATAGTCTTATGGCATATTATCACTTTTATTTACTTAGTACGACCTTATTGTGGTAGAGATAACATATTTAACGTTAAGAGATGACATACGTGCCATTAAACTCATAACTATGGATACCAAAAGCCGTGCGCAAGAGCTAACATAATTATATTGTCAAAAAAGTCTTGAAAACGGATTTTTGGGGAACTAACGGATTTCTCATGTATTATATTTTATAACCAATGGGGTAGTTACAACTCACTGGGTCTTTTGCCGATGATGATGATTGTCATAAATTGGATTTACTTTGATCTTACTTTGATTCTTAATGACTTGGACTTAAAAAATGATATATCTTTGACCTCATTTCAGGCCACACTTATATCACTCTCAACTTTATTGACAACTGTAAACTATAAAGGCGAGCACACATTTGTTTTACCTCGTATTAAGGGCGCATAACATTGTAACGATAACTCTCAAAGTAGGTCACAACAATAGTACGTACAGTACTGTATTATCATTTATTCTCTATGAGAATTGCTTACTACATCGTGTTGTAGAATCGTCTTTATTCACATACAAGGTGACTGGAGCGAGAACTAACATCTCAATTACAAATTATACATATATAACTACTTGTACTTATTTAATTATTTATCTATCTACCAGAAGCCTGCCTTCACTTCGCTACGAGACAGTACTTCCTCTGTCTACCAATAGATGGCGCTACACGTCGATTACATCGCGCTAGTATTTCGTAAGTATTTACGGTTCACCTTTGTACAAGTCTTGTCATTGTCTTAGAAGTTATCACTTTATAAATAGTATAGATAGAAGTATAGAAGATACATATATATTTGAATAAAGATTCCGAATACCTCCATTAGAATGATCTCATGTTTACACCAGGGTCTGAAGACAAGACTTTTCAATCAACGTACTATCTACTGCGCACACGGATCTCCTAACATTGACCTAATAAACAAACTTGCCAATCAAACCACAGGATGCGGTATTGAGAGATCAATATTAGTCAGTATCATGCAATGCAATCCGGTACTGCTGTACAAACATACATGCAAACACGTATGTATGTGTTCGTGGTTTTTAGTTAGACGTAAGGTAAGACTATCCACTCGCTAAATCATCTAAGTGTATAATTCCTAGTTGCACCCCGTCCAAAACGGTCGCTTCCAAGATACGCTCAGACCATGATTCAGGGTTTGGGGAGACAGAAATGGGGGCGATCGTGTGTGAAAGTTCCGCTGGATGGCGTACTGTTAAGGCTGAGGTCCACCTTTAACGTCATTGGTTGTTTAGTGACATTTAACATCTTATATTATAACCCTCCTTTTGCTTTGCCGTAGTCGGGTAAAAACTAGCGGCCGCCCGCGACTTCATCCGCGTGGAAAAGTAACTTTTTACCCCCATTTCAACCCCTTACAACCCCCTTTTCGCAATAAAAAGTAGCCTATATTCTTTCTCAGGGCCTAGATTATCTGTATACCATACAATACAATCTGTATAATAATTTCATTTAAATCCGTTGGGTAGTTATGGCGTGAAAGAGTAACAGACAGACAGAGTTACTTTCGCATTTATAAAATTAGTATGGATAGTGGCCCGCCCTCACTCAGTTTCCGGACTTTAGTTCCACTTAATACCTATAGATGGCGCTGGGCGTCGATTACATCGCGCTTGTGTTTCGTTTATCGGTTTAGCTATAAGCCTGGTCGTTTCCTATAGAACTTTAACAGACCAACTGATGATATCCGAAATGTGCAGGTTTGATTCACTGGCGAAAAAAATGCACATATTTTTGATAAATCCCGAAGAGCATGCTAGTATTCAAACCACGACCTTCCGTAAGGAAGGTACTAATACTATAAGGCGAAGCTATCCAGTGAGCTACCATCACTTAAAATGCTGTACAAAATCAACATCATCATTTCCCTGCCCTGTTCCCAGGTTATCTGGGGTCGGCGCAGTATGTCCTCTTTTTCCATTCGTCCCTGTCATTCGTCATCGAATCATCCACCCCCTTTTCAGTCATATCATTCTTCACACAATCCATCCATCTCTTTTTCGGCCGTCCTCTGTTCCTCCACCCACTTACATTCATACCCATCACTCTTTTGGTAACATGTTCCTCCTCTCTTCTCATTACATACATACATACATGCTGTACAAAATCAACATCTATACAAAATCGTTCAAGTCACATTCAAAATATATCTTGCTATCCTACACTGTGGTAACTGCAATGTTAATTCCATACAAAATTCGCCTATTGAACTCGACTGAGAACGTCCGTGGAATGCCTAAACATATTTCGAGGACAGAAAGTGCTGTGGAGTCGACGTGAGCGCTAAAATATTTGGTTTGGGTCTAGATTTGTGTAGTTTCCCGAGCTGGGGTATGTTATTTGTTTGTCTCAGCTTGTTGGTTTAATACTGGCACAAGGTAGATATATTAACTTTGTGGGTAAGAACGTGCGTGAGCCTTTTAAATAGAATTTTTAGAATCTATCGACGGTCCCTACGTATAAGGCCGCAAGTGGCACCTAAGGTATTTGCATGTTTTTATTGCAAAACCCCGAAATCAACGATAACTTTCGATTAGTTCAAACAGTAGGTCGAAAATGTGCCTAAAAGTACTCTAAATCGATGCACGACAAAGTACGTAAGTGCACTACGACCAACGTACAAATACTGTAATGGTATTAACGGTCTACTACTTCGGAATGTTGCCATCATACTTTCCCGTTAGTGCCAGTTGAGGCGCTTGTACGCCCGAGACGGAACAACGCGAAGGTGGCAGTTCAGTTTATTATACGCGGGAAATTTAATATTCAATTTGGCTTATATGGTTTTTGGGCAGTTTTACGCCGGGAAGTTAAAGTCAATGTTCTTACTATATACCAGATGCGATGTTTTACGATGGAAGCTATTATTTTAGTATTGCAAGTAATTACCATTTACGTAATTTTACGTCGTAAACGAATATAATGACTGAGCGTGATTAATGTTTTAAGGGTTGTATTTTGATTAATTTATTGCTTTTTTTTTTCAAAAAACTGGTCATTGTTTAGTAACAAATACACAAGTCCCTGGTTCGATGGAGTTCCGTTGGCTACACCTTTTTTGTTGCTTATTCGGCAGCTTGTCAAAAGATGAGCGCCAGTTGCTACCTCTTCTTCAGCGCCACAGAGTTCAGGGTCTGTTACATGGCGGCACTCGACTACGGCACAAAATTGTGCTACTTTGAGCCTGGCGCACTTGAAGTTGAGCTTCTGCCCCTTAGATGATTTCAGCTTGTCATAACTGGTTGCAGCTGGTATCACCTTGCTCTGGCAACAGAGAGCTGTTGCTAGAGCTAGACAAAAAGATTATCAACGCATTTAGCAAACCTGTAAACATCGTGGCTTGTGCATCTGTTCGTTGCCATTTCTTCACATATGCCTCAGTGCCAGCGCACTTGTGACCGTCAGCTGCGGCAATCTTCTGGGATATGACTTCATCTAGTCGCCACCACCAGTTAGTGTAGGCGGCATAGATATGAATGATAGACGATGTTGTACCGTAAGACTCTCGCTGGATATGACTGCACACATCGTCGCAGCCACATTTACAAACTACCAGCACATCTTAGCGACAAGTCGTTACAGATATCCCAGTAATCCCTCAGCAATTACTACGGTAATCACATTTTATCCACTTGGACGACTCTTGCCAATGGTGTAAGAGCCATCAAAATATCAGTATCAAATCCCAGTTGCGTCCCAAGCTGGCGCTTTGAAGTTCAGGGTTCTCTTTCCTATTGTATCTTCTCCACTTTGCGCAGACTAGTCTTTTGCACCCATTTTCCCTAACTACGACGTCAAGTCAAACCTTTTTTGATCCTTCCTTTCAACCAAGACCCGGCGATAGAGGCATGGCCAGAAATTATTTGCCTACATCTATCCAGTTTGCGTAAAACGTGGACGACATGCTCCAATGTATCTGCTATGTCACAAAAATGAAGGATGCCGTGTATCCGATATTACCTCACACGATCTTGTCGCATAACTCCACATATCCATCGCAGCATGTTCGGATGAACGATACTGGTGGGAATTCTACTGGTGGTGGGAACTCCTACTTATATCGCTCAAGTACAGCCAAGACTTACTGCCATATGAGAGAGAACCGGCCAGGTAATGGATTTGTTACCTGTCCTTTCAGTTCAACCGGCATATTAGGGTCATAAATGACGCCTGCCAACTCTGGCCATTTTGCCCACGCGGAGTCAATGTGCGCCTTGACGTCGCAAATAATGTCACTGGACGAGTAGAGTACTAATACCAGGTTCTTATATCGGTCTCTGCACTCAAATTTATGCAAACATGGGATCCGTAAAACTGCTAGCCATACACTCCGTCTTTGCCACATTGAACCTTAGACTACCGTTTTTAAGGAACTCCTTTCACTCTTTCGCTTAGTCTACCAGCGCGATATCAGCAGCATGTATGAGCATCCTATATTACTCTGAACCATAACAGCTACTACCTTTCTTCTGTAGAAATGCCACTTAACACTCACTTCTGTCGGCTATGTCGATCAATATGCAAAAATATAACGTTGGACTGCAAAGCGTAGTTCCCTAGTGGAGGCTCGTTTCCATGGCCGTGTTCGCCCATGGCATAGTATGCCTAAAAGCACTGAGGCAAGCCACTCCCCCAGTAGTGGGTATGCTCACGTACTTCAAAACCACGATTAGTCGCCTCTTACGACAGACCGGGAATACCTTGGCAGTATTCTAAACGCCCCTAGCCACAGGCAGAACGAAAGAACCTCCCCTATGATGCCTCCTCCTAAACTGGGATTTTAACGCTCACGTTCGCGCTGGGCTTCCACATTATGGAGCATGACACTCTCGCAAGAAGAAGAAATCGACTCTCAGGCTGCCCTGCACCCTACCATAGTGCGCACTACAGTCGGCAGGGATAAGTCGACTCCAATAGTGACGCAGAGATCTCTACGTTCCACCAACCAAGCAGCATATACCGCGAGTGTATACTCTGCCTAGTCATGACAGGCAGGTAGCATTTGGTTCCTTTCCTATCCGGCACAGATATCTCCCGAAGCATCCATGCACCGAGAGTATCTGTGTGAGCCGGAAAGATAACCCTGGCACAGAGGGTTCTAGCATCAAGCTCCTAGGGTAGAGTACAGACCAGCATGCATGCCGTCTCAAACGAAATCGAGCGATAGCCACGTATAGTCCTGATAGCCATCACCAGCTGTAATGAATGCAGTATGGCGATACTTCGGCTAATCAGGGAACCGGAAAACACGGGGTCTCCATACATGGCTATCGATCGTACCATACCAGCATATAGCCTCTGGCATGAGGCCTCTGGACCAGCAAGATTGGGTAGCAGTCGACTAAGTGTTGCCGCAGCGTCCTATTCGAAGTAGCTCTTGTACTGAGCATTTGTTTTATGGCTGATTTGCTTCGCATCGTAGATTACAGATGCGAATAATCCGCCAAATTGAAGTGGAACTGGGCAGGTCACGTGTGTAGGATGCACGCAGAGAGTAGGACTAAAATAGTTACACTATACAATCCAACAGATGGGCGTTGGTTGAGAGTCAGTCCCAGAAAAAGATGGCGTGATGATTTAGACCACCACAAACTGGATTGCCAAACGCTGGCTATTGACAGAGACCAAGGGGTTTGGGAGAGGCCTTTGCCCAGCAAGGACAGATTAGACTAATAACAAAAATAGCTTAGTTACCATCCATTGCGTTTTATTACTAGTTACTATTAAGTTTTGTATATTTTTCAGTGATACGAGTAGATACGAAGTTCACCAAAATTCTTATCAGTCCCTGTTCTGTTAAATTTAGCTAAAAAATATTTAAGATCCAGCTGTTCCCAAGTTTCATATGCCTTTTTTGATATATAATTATATTGCATCGAAACAAAAAATAGAAAACCCTAAAACCCCGTATGTGAATTATTATATTCGGCGTAAAATGACCTTTCGGCAGTTAATGTTAGGATTGATGACTTAAGTCCCCCGTAGCAATTGGTTGTACCACTTACGTTATTTGTAGTCTGACTAATTCCGGCGTAAAAGTTAGTAAGTACCAATAGTATATAAATAATTATCGTAGAAACTTATTATTAGCTTTTTTACGCATTATAGCACCTATTTACCTAGTGTGCCAAATTTCATAACTGTAGGTATAATAGAACATGAGCAACACATGTTTAAAACTTTAAAACGCTCTCCTGTAAAATTTAGGTTTTGAAGATACGGCGTTATACGTAGGGACCGTCGCTATCTTCGTAATCTCTGACTACTATTTACCGCGGTAAAGCCACGCTTCGATATTAATGGGCCGGGTCGACTGGAGTGACGCAACGGCCTTACAGAAGACAGCAGCGCCTGCGCTTTTTCGTCGAGTTATACTAGCTTGGTGGCAAAGGAGGTAACTTGGCCTCAATCACACCTTATGTTAAGTGAAGATGAGTCTAAAATGGCCATTCTTGCCCGGTAGACATTCCCTAACTCCTAGAGTTCCAGGTAATTGTTTAAAAAACCACTCCTTGCCTGCCTACATCATTAAGTAAAAACATAGTGAGGAATCATTCACTTTCAGAAAAATTTTTCAAACTGAGGATGCCTACATACAAAGAATGTATGAGCATCCTATATTACTCTGAACCATAACAGCTACTACCTTTCTTCTGTAGAAATGCCACATATCACTCACTTTTGTCGGCTATGTCGATCAATATGCAAAAATATAACGTTGGACTGCAAAGCGTAGTTCCCTAGTGGAGGCTCGTTTCCATGGCCGTGTTCGCCCATGGCATAGTATGCCTAAAAGCACTGAGCAAGCCACTCCCCAGTAGTGGGTATGCTCACGTACTTCAAAACCCCGATTAGTCGCCTCTTACGACAGACCGGAATACCTTGGCAGTATTCTAAACGCCCCTAGCCACAGGCAGAACGGCAGAACCTCCCCTATGATGCCTCCTCCTAAACTGGGATTTAAACGCTCACGTTCGCGCTGGGCTTCCTCATTCTGGAGCATGACACTCTCGCAAGAAGAAGAAATCGACTCTCAGGCTGCCCTGCACCCGACCATAGTGCGCACTACAGTCGGCAGGGATAAGTCGACTCCAATAGTGACGCAGAGATCTCTACGTTCCACCAACCAAGCAGCATATACCGCGAGTGTATACTCTGCCTAGTCATGATGACAGGCAGGTAGCATTTGGTTCCTTTCCTATCCGGCACAGATATCTCCCGAAGCATCCATGCCCCGAGAGTATCTGTGTGAGCCGGAAAGATAACCCTGGCACAGAGGGTTCTAGCATCAAGCTCCTAGGGTAGAGTACAGACCAGCATGCATGCCGCCTCAAACGAATCGAGCGATAGCCACGTATAGCCCTGATAGCCATCACCAGCTGTAATGAATGCAGTATGGCGATACTTCGGCTAATCAGGGAACCGGAAAACACGGGGTCTCCATACATGGCTATCGATCGTACCATACCAGCATATAGCCTCTGGCATGAGGCCTCTGGACCAGCAAGATTGGGTAGCAGTCGACTAAGTGTTGCCGCAGCGTCCTATTCGAAGTAGCTCTTGTACTGAGCATTTGTTTTATGGCTAATTTGCTTCGCATCGTAGATTACAGATATTATGTGGGCGAATAATCCGCCAAATTGAAGTGGAACTGGGCAGGTCACGTGTGTAGGATGCACCCAGGAGTAGGACTAAAATAGTTACACTATACACAACCAGATGGGCGTTGGTTGAGAGGCAGACCCAGAAAAAGATGGCGTGATGATTTAGACCACCACAAACTGGATTGCCAAACGCTGGCTACTGACAGAGACCAAGGGGTTTGGGAGAGGCCTTTGCCCAGCTAGGACAGATTAGACTAATAACAAAAATAGCTTAGTTACCATCCATTGCGTTTTATTACTAGTTACTATTAAGTTTTGTATATTTTTCAGTGATACGAGTAGATACGAAGTTCACCAAAATTCATTATCAGTCCCTGTTCTGTTAAATTTAATATGCCTTTTTTGATATATATATTGCATCGAAACAAAAAATAGAAAACCCTAAAACCCCGTATGTGAATATTATATTCGGCGTAAAATGACCTTTCGGGCAGTTAATGTTAGGATTGATGACTTAAGTCCCCCGTAAGCAATAGGTTGTACCACTTACGTTGTTTGTAGTCTGACTAATTCCGGCGTAAAAATTAGTAAGTAACAAATAGTATATAAATAATATCGTAGAAACATATTATTAGCTTTTTTACGCATTATAGCACCCTATTTACCTAGTGTGCCAAATTCATAACTGTAGGTATAATAGAACATGAGCAACACATGTTTAAAACTTTAAAACGCTCTCCTGTAAAATTTAGGGTTTTGAAGATAACGGCGTTATACGTAGGGACCGTCGCTATCATTCGTAATCTCTACTACTATTTACCGCGGTAAAGCCACGCTTCGATATTAATGGGCCGGGTCGACTGGAGTGACGCAACGGCCTTACAGAAGGACAGCAGAGCCTGCGCTTTTTTTCGTCGAGTTATACTAGCTTGGTGCAAAGGAGGTAATTGGCCTCAATCACACCTTATGTTAAGTGAAGATGAGGTCTAAAATTGGCCATTCTTGCCCGGTAGACATTCCTACTAACTCCTAGAGTTCCAGGTAATTGTTTAAAAAACCACTCCTTGCCTGCCTACATCATTAAGTAAAAAAGACATAGTGAGGAATCATTCACTTTCAGAAAAAGTTTTTCAAACTGAGGATGCCTACATACAAAAAGAATGTCATACAAGGAAAAAGTACGGCCTTGAATATTAGGGTTCCGGAACCCAAAAACAACCAAAACGGAAGCATTAATAAAAGATTACTTTGATTTCATATATAGGTAATTTTTCATATCAGCACTAGACTTGATATTCAATTTAGCAATATGCTTTATTATGACAACTTTTGACCCTGTTATCTTTGCTCATTCACGTGATGTTAAGTTTGTTTTTCTAGAATATCACGAGTTTGATCACCTATATACAACTATGAGGTTAACTACCAACTTTATCATACTAATATTATAAATGGGAAAGTGTGTCTGTATGTATGTTTGTCTTTCTTTCACGGCAAAACGGAGCGACGAATTGACGTGATTTTTAAGTGGAGATAGTTGAAGGGATGGAGAGTAACATAGGCTACTTTTTGCAACATTCTAACCCCCCATTTCAGGGAAACCGGAGGCGCGAGCGAAGCCGCGGGCAAAAGCTAGTTTCTAATTTAAATAAAATCAGGACGTGTGAAAACGATTACAGAAACAGATACATAGGTAACCTGTAACCACATCTGTACTATTCATAAAGAGATAACCTCTAATAGACAACGCAAAGGCTTATTGGTAAACCGAAAACACGAAACGCTTACGCGATGTAATTTAGCACAGCGCTATCTATTGGTTCATTTCTGAATTACGGTCCCGAAGCGAAGTGAGGGCGGGCCACTATGTCTCTATAAAATAGAAAACTTTTGTTTCTAATCTGCTCATACAATTTGAAAAGAGATTTAATTAGTTTTTTAAATTTTCGCGTTGCATTATAACTATAAAGTATTAAACCGGGAATTAACGCGACGTTTATTTTTAAGTACATTGTATGTACTTACTGCTTGACGTTTCGGCTACGTTGCAGCAGCCGTGGTCACAAGCGAACTGGCGGTACACGGCGTCGTCTGCTAGGGCCCGGCAGCGAATCTTCGGACACCCTCACATTTTGTGATAATAAATCGCCACTAGTTGAAATGTCAGTGAAGCTACTCCGACACACTACACTAACCGTATCGGTGTTTGTTTGCGTTACTAACGGCCGAGCACGGGGTTTGCACTTGTTAATAACTATAATAATCGACATGGAATCCAGTTATTAACAAGTGCAAACCCCGTGCTCCGGCCGTTAGTAACGCAAACAAACACCGATACGGTTAGTGTAGTGTGTCGGAGTAGCTTCACTGACATTTCAACTAGTGGCGATTTATTATCACAAAATGTGAGGGTTGTCCGAAGATTCGCTGCCAGGCCCTAGCAGACGACGCCGTGTACCGCCAGTTCGCTTGTGACCACGGCTGCTGCAACGTAGCCGAAACGTCAAGCAGTAAGTACATACAATGTACTTAAAAATAAACGTCGCGTTAATTCCCGGTTTAATACTTTAAAGAGATTTAATCTCACTACTTTGGTTTAGACACTAAGTTAATGAAATAGATAGATAGATAAATCGTTTATTACAGCAAAAGACACACATACACATAGTATACCTAAATTACAATTCGAAACAAATTGGAGAAATATTGTGGATACGAACAATTACTTATTGTTTCTTGTCCTGAGTTGTTCTGCATGTGTGCCGAAGCAGTGGGCAATGGGCAAAAGCTCAGTAGCATTTTTACTTAGGGAGCAAAACACAGATTTTCAGCCATAGCTCTAAAATATACATTTTGTATTTGATTTGGTATCGACAAATCTTATAAACCCACAAATCGAAAATGTTGTTTAATACAATAGAAAATATTGCAAGGAATGGGTTTGAATAGCCCTGAGTCCTGAGGCTCTGGCACAGAATGTGAGACCACACATAATATTGACGTGAAAAGGTCCAAAGGTTTCGTGCGGAATCCTTTGCCCTACATACAGGGTGTATCTGTGAACATTTACATCCTTTCAACCACGTCTTCTACCAAGCATTCTGAACAACATTTGTTCAACAAGTTTTGAAAATTCATCGAAATTTTTTTAGACTCCCCATACAAAATGACTAAGTCACGTTACCGACTTTGTATGGAAAGACGAATTTTTTTTATGCGAATTTTCAAAAGTCATAGAATAAATGATGTTCAGAATGGTTGGTAGAACGCGTGGTTAAAGGGATGTAAATGTTCACAGATACACCCTGTATATTACACTGGGCAAATACCCAAGTCTCGCAAAGCTGTTGTTACGTCGTGTTTTATATGACGTTCCGTTCAAAGCGTAAGTAATGGATAGAGGAAAATTTCTTAGTGCTAACGGAACACCTGCTGTGAATACCTTCTACATCAGCAAGGAGATAAATAATAATGTCCTCCAAACCCTAAAAGGTTGGCAGCGCACTTGTAACTCCACTGGTGTTGCAAGTGTCCATGAGCGGCGGCAATTGCTTACCATCAGGTGATCTGCCTGCCCGTCTGCTACCCATCACATGAAAAAAACAAACCCACTCTTACAGTGTGGAAGTTCCACCAGCTCGTACTAAGCGTTTCGCTTCATCTTTCTTAATACGGACTGCTAAGGAATGGAACAACTTGCCGGCTTCTATATTCCCAGAGAGCTACAATTTGGGCGTCTTTAAGTCGAGAGAGAATAGGCTTCTTCTGGGAAAGCACGCCAAATCTTAGACCTCATTGTCACTCTCCATCAGGTAAGGAGTTCAAGTGCAAATCCATTTGATATTAAAAAAAAAACACTTTTAACCGTGGGAGAGCCACTCTTCGGCATGAATGGGTCGACTCGACCGGAGTGCGAGCGCCTCACAGAAGACCGCGGCGAAGGAAATTTTATTCGTCTTGAATCCGATTCCTTTGTCAATCAAAAATATTTTTTCGAACACAGCTCAGGTTTGTGATCGCAAATCCGCATTAGGCAAACGCGGTAAGCCTAATCCCATCATAGAAGCGATAACTTAACTTCTATGTCAGAGACCTTGCAGTAGGACAATAAATATAGACTTACTAGCGGCCGCCCGCGACTTCGTCCGCGTGGAAAAGTAACTTTTTACCCCACTTTTAACCCCTTACAACCCCTTTTTCGCAATAAAAAGTAGCCTATGTCCTTTCTCTGGGTCTAGACCATCTGTATACCAAATTTCATTTAAATCCGTTCAGTAGTTTTGGCGTGAAAGAGTAACAGACAGACAGACAGACAGACAGATAGACAGACAGACAGACAGAGTTACTTTCGCATTTATAATATTAGTATGGATACTTGCTACTGGTTCCCAAAGTCGGTTGTTGCCAAGCGGCCTATGCCAAAACTAACTAAAACCATGATGTAATAAGTAATGTGTGGAATAATAATCGTCGACCGTTCACCAATCTTAGGAATCCTTGTAATCTCTCGTTTTTATACATTTATTCATCAGAAAGCACGTCGTGATATATGATATGAATTTAAAAGAAGAGTATATTATCTCGATGACTTGTGACCGGTATGTATGGAAGCCTAAACAATAAAACACCACTTATCAATTTTTTTATAGACTTGGACCCTCTTGGAGCAAGTATAAGAATAATTTATTAAAAGATAATTGTTACATTATGGCACTTTAAATTTAAGCTAACTAAATTAAAATAAAATAAGTAACATACAGGAGATCAGACCGTAGGTCCCACACTAGGATAACCCTGTATCGTGGGCACCTACCTACTAGACAAGATGCGACAGATGTTTCAAGTTTCACGTTAAGTTAGAAAAGTGAACAACTCGAATTTTTAGAACATAGCACGGGTTTGTAATCACTAATCCGCATTAGGCAAGCGTGGTGATTAAGCCTAATCCCATCAGAGTAGCGATGACTTTATTTCTATGATGGAGGCCTTTGCCCTGCAGTGGGGCTGATATATAAGGCTGATACTTAACTTTGGTCCCTGGCGATACAAACGCGGTGATTCCGCCAATGTCAAGTGATTAGAGAGGCACGACGTTTAAATTAATGGGGGCTATTCCGTGTGAAAAGTCCGCTAGATGGCGTACCGAAGAACTGAGGTCCATCTACCTACACGGTGATTGATTATTTTTGATGAGATGTCAAATTGTCACTTAACAAGTAACAACAAAAGAATTTAAAATTGGACCTCATTTAACAGTAGGCATTTAGCGGATTTTTCGAGGTCTTTTTTTTTAAATTAAAAACACATTCCTCTAACTAAATAACATGGTCTTATGAAATTAAGTGAGTCTTGGCTTAAAATTGATGCCGTCACTTTTATTAGAGGCTATAAATGATGTCATCTCTTGATAAGTAATCAATGAACATATGGGTGATCCGAAAGGTCGCTGATACGTTGCCGGCCTTTTCTAAAGAAATACGCTCATCTTTTTAAGATCCTGAAGTTTTTTTTTAATAATAATATTTCACTACATCACATACATAGATCTGACTTTGAGATAGGTAGCTCAAGCACCTGTGTTACAGATATCAGAACCAACAGTGGGATTACAAATATATACATATAATACTTTTCTTTTGTAAATACATACTTATAATACATGGTAAACACCCAGATCAATACAAACAGACATGTTCATGCACACAAATGTTTGTACTGTGCGGGGATCGAACCCGCAACCCTTGGCCCAGACGCAGCATTCACTATCACTGAACCAACCGGGTCGTTGAAGTCATAGCCGTCTGTAAATATTGTCGCAGTGAAAGCATTCCACAAAACTAACATTAAACTTTTGCTTTGGACGCAACCGGGAAATACAAGCCAAGATGATGATGACCAGCAAAACCCATTAATAACTATTACTTGTTGGCACAATACCAGATGACAACAAAACACAACTCTATCACTCTAACAATAAAACACAGAATCCCATGCCAAAATATTACTCCCCCCCCTCCCCCCATTGGAGATAAAAGCGAGTAAACCTGGCACATGGCATAGCATTTTGTCCGTTTAATTTCATAAGTCAAGGACACAATTTGGCTCGCCCAGGCTGTTAAGTTTAAGTAGATATGTATGTCGTGACATTCTATTTCTACATTGAAAGCGACTTAATACATTTTGCTGAGAAAAAAATCGAAATACCTAGATGATAAATCGATAACTATTTCAAAATCGATTCGTAGCAACTAGTGAAATATAAAAAAAATATTGAGTACAAATTAAATTTGTTGCTATGGCATGTCCCGCCCTCACTACGTTTCGGTAGTTAATTTTGCAAAACCCGTATCTTTTCTGTAAATGCACCAATAGATGGCGCTGGGTCCCGACATTTTAGTTTATCTTTAACATCGTAAGACCCAAAAGCCTTTTAAAAGGCAAAAAACAATTGATTTTCTAGTGAGAAGTACTTTGATCGCCGATGCGGACAGACGTGACACCTGTGTAATTGCAATAAACAATTTGCTTCAGCAAATTCGCGACCTAGTGATAATCTGCGGAAGAAACTTTACTAGGTCACTGTGTTTGTGCAACGGTGACCTACGCAATTATATTGTGATGTGTAATTTGTAGCAAATACATATCCACTTTTAATAAAAAATGGACGGAAGTCCATTCACTAAGAGCGGAAAAAACAGTCCGAAGCCCTCCATCTACTCCTGCGCCCCAGCCCTCGCAAGTCCAACCTCAGCATCAGCAGCACCACCAAGATGACGGCCCTGCAGTTATCTCCACTCCCGAGCTACAGGAGTGGATGAACAAAATCGAAAAATGCCTAAATGAGGTATGTGTAATCTCATGTGAGGGTAAACTTAACGCAGACCAAAAACTGCGTATAAATAATTTATGCCGAAACGTCAGCCTGGGAACTTCACAATTAGTCGTTCAATATCAATCGGCTGAAGACCAAAGCCATTGATTACCATAATCACCTGCACACGCTCAAGGAAAATCAAGACCTCTCGCAAGAGCTACAAAACCTAAGACAAGTTATTGCAGTCTCCTCAAACCCAGCCCCAGCAATAGCCTCCTTTGCCGACATGGTGAAGAAAGGCGAATCAAACTTTATTAGACCAATAAGTGTTAGTTCAGTAGCGATATATCCTGCTGATAAATCCAAATCGAGTGAGGACACCAAAAACCTCATACAAAAAATTATTCGCCCCTGAAAAAAATGAAACTGCAGGTGAGGGGTCTTCGAAAAAACCAAGAACGGTGGCGTGATTATTAGCACTGACTCAAAGGGTGACATCGATAAACTCAAGAATCGGAGCAGCTGACTACATCTGGCCTTACTCTAGACGAACCTAAAAAACGTAGGCCCAGAATCGTCGTTATCGGAGTACCCCACTCCATGACGGAAACTGACGTATTCAATTGCATCTGGCAGCAAAACTTAGTCGACAAACTGACGAACATGACCATGGAGAATTTCCTAAGCTCTATTAAACTCAGTCATAAATCGGGCCGAAAAAACGCAGAAACCTGCAACTACGTTATCGAGGTCCCTAGCAGTGATACGTAAAGCCTTAATCTCAAATGAGAGAGTCTATGTAAATTGGTCGTCCTGCCCTGTTCGGGATTTTACGCTTGTTACCAGGTGCTACAAGTGCCAACAGTACGTAAGAAAATAACCACAACCACAGTAATAACCAGGCAAATATACTTTATTTAAATCACTAATTTACAGTTATTTAATTTCACAAGGGGTAAGTTTTAAGCTCGGAGTCCGACCGCGTAATGAATCCAGGTGACCGCGCTGTCACCTCGTTAACTCGCCGCACTAGCGCCCTCTTTTTCGTAAATTGACAGCATTTTTGACTTCCGGTTCGATGCAGTGGCGCCAAATAATCCGTAGTCAACATCCGCCGGATGTTGTGATTGCCAACAAACGAAAATTGGTTTCTATGCACTCAAGGTCATAACTACACTTTCTTGCCTCGGACTATAATAGTCACTAGTAGTAGTCTTGTGTATTGCAACTTCTAATACAAGGCAAGATCCAAGGAAAGAGGAGCCCAGGAAAAAGAAAAACTTCTTGGCTTAAAAATCTGCGCCAGTGGTATAATAAAAGCACCCGTTCTCTGTTTTGAGCAGCTGAGTCAAGGGTTCAAGTCGCCATTATGATCGCTAACCTTCGTTAGAAGATGGCACTCAAAGAAGAAGAAGTCTCAAACCTACAATATCGATGAGACTATTGTCAGTTCATGGCGA
>JABMDO010002311.1:0-32865 GCA_014851415.1 Cnaphalocrocis medinalis
TTGTCATATTTATAAAAGTACCAGCATATTTTTTAAACCATGAATAAATTAAGCCTCTATTAGAATTAAGGGGTATGTAATGAAATTAAGCAATATAAACAGTAAAATACTTTTACTAAACCTACAAACTATCTTGGTAATGACCGCTATTAGCATAAATATCTTTACACTTGGCTATTAGTTAACATGAGCGCCGGGGCTAAACTACCATTTACTTTCCTAGGTGTGTAGCCACTTTACATTGTATGTAAAGTGGCAATGGGTTGGACGGACACGTCTGCTGTTGAACTTAAAAGTCATTGGAGCAAACGTGTCTAGAAGTGGAGATCGTTAGGAAAACGTAGTATTGGGCTCCCTACTAAGAAGTAATAATTCTCCAATTGATAGGTAATTGGTGGCCGATCTCAAAGATCAGCCACTTACGCAGGTTATATTATAGTGCAAAGTTAGGTGCACAAACTCTCTTACAAGTTCTTAACCCTCATATTTCGACAGGCATAAAAAAAAACCTCAGGTTTACGTTTATGCTTCCATTCGGGAATCAAACCCGGGGTCCGTTGAAGGAAGAATTTCATTAAACCACTTTGTTAAATAATGGTTTATATGATAAAATTTCACAATGACAATATTAAAACTACACCAACGGATAAGTTGCAATATTAAAACTAAAAGGTATATTTTTTTTAATTTGGTTCTTGTATGCAATCTAAGCACTATGGTTTTACCATTCTTTCAAATGCAAAGTATGCACGTTTCGTGAACGTTAATTCCAGTGGCGCTAACAAATGAAACAAGCTCTAATGAAGTGTCACAAGCAATCAATCCAGCAGTTGTGTGCTTTTTCACTGCACAAACACAGAGATGCGCGATAGATGCGTACCGGGTTGCAACGATTTCGGAATGCCGATATCGACACTCAAAAGTAACAAGTCCGAAATTAGATTTTTTTATGTTAATGGGAAATAGAAAAAATGGCTTCCTACTAATATTGTAGACGAGGATGATTTGGTAAGATGTATGTAAGGCATTTTGATGAAATTTCACAAAAATGTAGCCTAGTTAACAAAATAACACTTATAATACTATTTATATGAAATCGCACCCCATGGTCATTTATTAGATACAGTTTGGAACTACAGAAAGAAGCCGGGTCCCGAAACAAAAGGGCGGGCTACTAATAATTCATGAAGATTATCTAAATTAGAACGACAAGTCTATTGGCACCCAGTGAAATTACGGGGCCTAGCTAGTAATTTATACATCTATGAGATTTTAATCTAATGACGTACCTATTCAACAAAACATTGCTTAATTACACTTTTTACTAATAGGAAACATGCCTTTATTATTTTTAAAGAAATAAAATTTGCAAACAAAGCTTAAATTGACGGTAATCGGTCGTAGTAATTTGCACTCTTTTCTTCATTAATTAATAAAATAATCATTAGTTATGTAGTTAATTAGTTGTTTACATTATAGTTATCCCCTATTTACTTACTCCACTAGCTCAGCGACCGAAACGAGTCTTGGCCTCTGAGTCAAAAGAACGCCTCTTTGGTCTATCTTGCACTACTTGTTTCCAGTCACTAGCCTGAAGTTCTCGCAGATCACTATCTGACTTGACTTCTATATTTTTTCGGTATAAATATCGACGTTAAAAGATTCGCCTCTCTACGTTTGCAAGCTTGATGAATGGTTTCAGGAGTGCTCTCCAGGTAATGTTCCGTAGAGATTGCTGTTTTTTGCTGCCATCAATTAGTCTAGCGTTGGTTTGAGACTTTCTTCCCTGAGTGCAAAGTTGTAACAAACGAGATATGATTGTGAGTATAATATATACCTATATGTAGGTATGACATGTTGCGCGATTTGTATTGGAACTATTTATTATGTTGCACTTATATCAATAGTTTTTAAAGAAGAAAAATATGAATATTTTAACTCGATACGTGAGTGAAACGCAATATTCAAAGACCTAGTTAACTTTTCCGCTTGAATTTTTCGTTCAAGCGGTCTGTTAACTAAATGTCCTAGGTAATTTAGTAATCAAAAGTGTAGTTAATTATGTATTTGATGAACTTAGTTGTGCATTAAACTATTTCTTATGTATATAATGTGAATAAATCCCACTAATTGCAAGTAGGTTTTTTATTACTTAAAAGCAAGTTTTACACAAAACTCACAGGTAATGTAAGTACATACTACGTACTCTGATTGCTTAAAGTTTGTTTTACTTACCCAGATTACCAACATTTGAGATCTAATTTAATCTTCACAAAAAGGTTGATCAGTTTTGGTCAGTCTTCTAACGACCCACCTTAAAGATTGTGTTTGCACTTCATAAGATTTGCAGCCCGCGTATAAAATTGGAGATTACAAAATTGCAGTCTGCATTAATAATAAACATTATTATATTATTAAAATGATAAGTCCATGTGGAGTCATATTTAAACATAATCTAAAAATAAGTAATTAAGCAGTTTAACAATTGTATCCAAAAGTAATCTTATACTGTGCTATACAGAGCCGTCAAAACGCTAGCATCGTTCAATTTGAAAGCAAGCTTGCAACACGTTTCCACCTATCTCAGCTTGGTTTTCGTAAATGGAGACAAAATTGTACCGCTGACTCGGTTTAAATTGGTTCTAGTTCTAGTCAGGACTATTTGATTGGTTTTGAGCAATCCCTTTCACAGATCTACCGTTGGTTAGTTGGATTCATCGTAGTTACGTTCCTCTAACGAGGGTCAATCCGTTCACTTCTTTCTTTTTACAATTGAGGATGAAAACTTTTTCACGTAAAAACTTTTTACGGACTTTAAAAAGGACGTTATTTGTAGCGGCTTTGAGCGATCTGTGTAACTTGGCCAAACGCATCTTTTGTTTGTTTTATAGCGCAAGGATGCAATATTCAAAGTTAAAATTTTGCTCGCCTTTTGTTTTGTTAGATGGATAGAGGTTTAATTGTGGGAGAGCCACGCTTCGGCATGAATGGGCCGGCTCGACCGGAGTGATACCACTGCCTCACAGAAAACCAGCTTAAAGCAGCTCCTGTGCTGTGTTTCGCCGAGTGAGTGAGGGTACCGGAGGCCCACCGGGGGAAGGGGATAAAGGTTGGCAGCGGACTTGTGACTCCACTGGTGTTGCAGGTATCTATGGGCGGCGGCAATTGCTTACCATCAGGTGATCCGCCTGCTCGTCTGCTACCTATTATAAAAAAAAAAAGATTTAGCTATCTCTGACGACACATACAGTCAGATGCTCAGTCACTGTATTTTGTCTAATTTGTAATAAGAGAAATATACATAGAGTTCAATTTGTTATGTTTAATAATGTATCTAAAATATTCTTATTCGAATCATATGGTGCAAGTACGAGTTTTCATTACTCCAATCATATACACGATTACATGCATAATAAGGGAAATAAGTTATCTTTGTAATTACTTCATCTAACCTTTGATTGATATCTGCTTAAGCGTTTAATTAGTTATTGTTTTATTTGATTTTAATTCGAGCGAATTGAATAAGTAAATACTTACTCACGCAAGTTCCTTTATCATTGATTATAGGGTCACGCACGGCTCAATGATACAGGTTAATCTACTTATAAATGCACTATTGACTTTTGAAGCACATAAATAATTTAGCCTTGTGTCCAGCCACTCTAAAATAGCCTTTTCAGTACCTAAGTATTTATGAACTCTTATTCGAAACCGAGCGTAGAGATTTCCTGACAATACACATTTGGGTAACTAATATAATGTAAAGCAACTAAATGTATCCATCAGGTAGGTAAACTTGCCAAGGATGGAAGAAGACCACGTATTTTTGACGCGCCGTTTGAGTCGGTGTCAGTAGATAAATTAAAATCCAAGATTTGATCACCAAAAAGTTACTAATAGGATGGCAACTTCTGAATTTGAAAAAAAAGCCTGACAGTAACTGGATGAAGATAACCTAGAACAGAAAGCTGCAGCACAATATGAAGTGAAGGAGGTCTTTTCTTGATGTTAAAAGAGGAATACTACCAACCCTGGGCGCAGTAAGGCTAGAAGGCATAGTCAGCGAACAGGACCTTGGTTATATGGATTTTGACGACCCATTTGGCGTAGTGGTTTGACCGCCGGTTGAGACGCAAGGGTCGCGGGTTCGATTCCCGCATCAAGATTAATGTTTGTTGATGAAACAGATATTTGTCTTGGGTCTGGGTGTTTGTAGTTCCTTCGTTGTTTCTGGTTTCCATAGTACAAGGGAAAACCTTAGTTTGGGACCAGGACAATGTATGTGATGTTGTCTCAATTTATTATTTATTTATTATGGGGCGCCATTTCCAATATCTATCTGGCATGCTTTTTTCAGTTTAACAGAGGCAACCTTTAAGCCCTCTACGATTCTCCCGCATAGACCGTAATGGAAAAGTTATGAGGACTGACGTGACATGGGTCTGAGGGCCAACAAGGAAACCGTCCGATCATGAACGAGAATACTCATGCCGCATTCAAACAAAAAATACACACGGAGAGACGGGGGGATTCGGTCATGGATTCCGTTAAGTTGTAGACCAGTAGCGCTACCATGAGTTGACATCTAAAACTGACTTAACGTAAACTATTGCTCTGTCTCTTTCAAATGCATCACAATGAAAGAGTCAAAGCGATAGTTTTCGATAGCGAGGATAGTATTTCAAACTCATGGTAAGGCTACCGGTCCCCGATCTAAATAAAAAAGGCCTACTATTACAGTGGACGGACAAAACGCGTTTATGTGATATTATTTGATATTGACATTAATTAATGACTTAAATATTATGTACAAAGAAATAGTAGGCGTAATGGTTTTCTCATTGCCTTTGAGTACTATTAAGAAATAAAACAAGGCGGTTTAATGACTGTACAGTCAAAACATTATGATTAGTTGTGCTCTTGAACTGTAAAACAATGGTATTAAATTAATTTAATACTTAGTTACTTGCTCCAATGGCTCGGCGACCCAAAATCAGTCTTGACCTCCGATACGAAGTTGATTCAATGTAAAATATTTTCCCATTTTCATTGATATACTTTTAGTTTTAATGTGTGGGTGTTTTTATGGTACACATTGATGATGATTCTAATAATACAAGTGTTACCTAATTAGAGGTCGGGTCGATGTAACTATTCTATTTAAACTCTTTCATCTTAATGTGTATTATGCTATAGGTGGCAGACAAGCAGACGGATCACCTGATGGTAAGCGATTACCACCGCTCATAGACACCTGCATGCAAGCAGGCGGTGACTCTACTGGTGATGCAGGTGTTTATGGGCGGCGGCTATTACTTACCATTAGGTGTTCCATCTGCTCGTCTGCCACCTATCACATAAAAAAATAAGATGTGTTCTTAAATACTAAACTGCCAGAGCTTTGATGTAGGTAACAATTTGATATTGCCTAATTTTTTTTTGCGTTCGTAGAAATGTGTAATGCAGTATCGAAATACCTATTGGTAACGTGTGACAAAAGCGTGTTCGTTCTATTCACGTGACGCACTAGGAAGTTAATAAAAGTGTAACAATCGGTGATGCGGCTTGAAGGATACTTACTGGTCATAGCAAACAGTAAAGGTTCTAGGGTACAGAAGTATATTACATTTAGGGGTCAACCATGCTTATGAAAAAGCGGAACTCAATACTCATATCTAGTAATTAAAAATATTGTCTTCTTTTGGACGAATTAGTTAAAACATAAATAAATACCTTCGTTATATACAAAAGCGTACCGCAGATATATGCGTAAAATTTTCAAAGAATGTTTCTACCTCATTAAATTATTAACGACTAAAATATATCATAAAGTTAACATACAAGAAAAGTAGGTAGATACTTTTTTAATGATTCCAACTCAATATGTGTGGAACTATTTAAGTAGAAAGTTGCTTTAGTATCATCCGAAATGCTTACTAACAAAATTTAGCTAGAGCTTTCTTAAAGTAGTTAAATATACAGTTAAAAGCATTTACACTTTTCAGTATACTGTGAATTGAACCTAGGACTATAAACCTAGGTTCAATTCACAGCTATATATAGCTTTATTGTTTTCTAGCAGTCAAAAGTAACTAAGCACATCTAAAGGCCATTCAGCCATAGCTAGTTCCATAACATTTGTAAATTTCGAGTAAACTGCAATTCTACTACGACCTTGTTCTGCCCGTAATGGTATCAAAAATAAGTACCCACGTTTCTTGTTTTCGTTAACTCATACTAAGACTTGTTGGGTTTGATAACAATGACCGGAGAGAACCCTGACCTCCATACTAAACTATTGGAGAACGAATTGCTCGACCATTTCTTATACTCGTACCAAATCTGACACAGGCTGCGAAAAATGATCGCATGTGATTGAAACGTCAGGCACCAAGGTTCTGTATACTATAAATAGCTTATTGTTATTGGTCTTTGCATCATTTATTTTGGAAATGTTGTATAAAGGCTTAGGATATCAGGATTGAGTTGGAAAATAGCTAATAGCTCGAAATTATCAGAGGATTTTTTTATTTATAGACGTCGCGTGTTTGTGCTTAATATTATTTATTATTACACACAATAACGTTGTTTGCTTATTTTGTAGGTAGTTACTGAAACTTGTAATTTATAGTTACTTCAAATTCTCGGACGAGTTGCCCCAAAACTAAGCCTTTCCACTGTTTGACGATATTAATTGACCGCACATTATGAAAGCAACGCAACAAATGTATGCAATCACGCATTCGAATTTGTTTTGAACAAATCGAAAGTGGCGCGTTTTTATGACTCTTAATAATGCTTAAACATAATTACTTCTCGGCATTGAGTCAATAACGTTGTTCATCTGTACACATTTGTAATATTGTTCATAATGTTCTTGCATAATCTGCTTCATTAATGTTTATTTATTTCATTATTAAATTTATTACACAAATTAACTCTCTCAACGCACTGCTCGGAACGATTTTGTAATAGATAACACAGAGGTAGTTGTATACGTGCCTGTCAATAAAGGAAATATGTCGTAGGTATATGATTGTGTACATCTAACTTTAATTGATATTGCGAGGCAACTAAAATACTTAGTGCCGCACTCAAAGTTATCTTAATTATGGATAGACTCTTTAAAAATGGACGCCCACAGCTGTTTGATGGGTACTTCGTAGATTTATTTGTTTTTTATTATATTTAGCTAGTAAGAATAAATTACTTCATCATCATCATCATCATTAACCTGTTGCTGGACATAGGCCTCTCCAAATGCTCTCCACTTTGACTGATCTTCGGCTACTCGCATTCAGCTCCAGTCAGCCCTCTTGCGCAGAATAAATTACTTGCTAGGTAATTATTAGTAGCTCCAAAGCGACGGCTTGGATGCAACTAGGAATATGATGACCGTAGGTCAGGAAAACTTAGCTTAACTGCAGAACACCATCATTTGAACAGATAGTACAAGGAGAGTGGGTTTTAAACGTGAACAATCGTGCATTGTCTGACTGCAGCCCTGCAATCACTTTATAGCAAGTGTGAGATTTGATAGAAATTTTTCACACGGTTTGTTTGGCTTTAAATTTTAAATAGCTACTATAGCTAGCTACTGTACGCAGTTACAATTGATTTCTTAATTAGTTCTCGTGATTTTGTAGTACGTTTGATTTGTGTGATAGTCTTTCGTTTAATGCCATTGAGATTTCTACAGTTTTATCACTCTTGTCACAGTGTTCTTGGTCAACATACAATTATGCAAGTACCTATTTCTGGCGTGGTGTGATTTGGTTATGCAATTTAGGATCAACGTCCTGAAACATTACATTAGTTATGAACTTATATGTAAAATTGCCTAAAAAATGGCTAAAAACCTTAGACACGAATTATCCAGATAAACTTAAGTATTATCGTGATATACAACAAAGTATGCTAAAAAAGTATGTACTTGTAACTCCCTTACTATTTTGTCCCTATATTTGATTTAGCTACGAAAATACTAGATTTAATTTACTTGCTTAGATATGAAATATTGAAGTATTTTAGTCAACATGCTCTTACTTAGCAATTGAAACGATTTTTTCATTCATTTTCATTCACCCTACACTTTCTAGTTTGTCCAAGATTACATAAGTAAATTGAATCTTTTGATTCAGTTTCCAAACCGGATTTGTCCGTTAATCGACCAGGCACCTATAGGCCATAATGCTAATCGCTAGTTATGAATATTTACCTGAGATCAGATTATAAATTTTCTTAGTACATAACGAGTAGAAGGCGAAACGTATCCGTGACTGAAATCAACTGATAAGCCTAAACAAAGACAGTGAGCGAGACAGACAATTGAGTTATTGTTAACTTGCAAAAAGTCGAACGACTAGGTCTACCTTGCAGCTTTGTCTACGAGAAATGAAATTGTTTAATTAATAACACCCACTGTGATGCCAATAAAAACATGATACATTACCATGATAGGTTATTTACAGAGAGCCGCACTTTAGAGGTCCTACAACGAAACGGACTTTACGACCCAATTTATCACTGTCTCTTTTATACGCGCCATGCGTGACTTCTGTTTGGATATTACTTCTCTTTTGCCACATGACGGTCTCGTTGGTAGGCCTATCAATTACTAAAATGTGTAAAATTTTCTCGATCAATATCAAACCAAACGTGTTTTGTATTGAGGTGATATGGCTATGGTAAGGTATGGCTGTACAACTACGGCTGACATACCTATTCCTTATGTTCAATAGGATGAGCTAGGCACTGTTGGTGAATAAGTTGTATTTAAGTTTACACAAAAAAAAAAAACACTTTCTGTCATTATTTTTTTACTTGTTAATTGTGAGACATATAATGTTTTGTTGAAATTTTAAATTGGAGTGAAATTGAGAAAACAGTTTCGAAGCATGACAGTGCGTGACCAACAAACCAAAAATTGCACAATTTGTATATAATAAATATTTAACTCGTATCATTCTAATATGCGTGGGCGATTATTGAATTACTTCTAACAACACTCCAACAAGTGCACGATAGTTAAAATAAGTATGTATTTAGTTCACAATATTTGCGCAACACAAGATTATAATTTATTTTACCACCTTAGTGCTGCGACCATCAGTGAGTCGTGCCTTCCATGCAAGCTTGTATTACTTTTAATACAATGGGACAAATAAATAATAGGTACTGTTTGGTACTCTTATCAAACAGTACTTATTATAAATATTACGCTCGATGTTTAGTTTCCTGGATCGAGCACAATGAATGTTTCGAATTTTGGACATACCTAGCTCTAATCCGCATTAGACAAGCGTGGTGATTAAGCCTAATTCCATCACAGTAGTGATGACTTGATTTCTATGATGTAATGGGCTGTCCCATTACATCATAGAAACTAAGGAGCGGAAATTATCCAATTGGATTGCAGTTGCTTGAACGCAGGTTGAGACGCACGGGTTCGATACCCTCACCAACATATATATTTGTTGATGAGTATTAGGTTTCTATAGTACAAGGCAAACCCTTAGCTTGGGACGAGAAAAATGTATCTGACTTTAACTCAAATTATCTATGTGATTTAACTATCGATAGAGTATAAGTAATAATTACAACACTAGTTGGTACTTAGCTCACCGTTCACACAATCGAATAGCGCTTTAGTGCAATGCCAGGCCGATTTGATATCCTTTTACAAATGCAATTCAACGACGAATATTCAAATGAGTTCAACAATGCATTCTATTTTATATGAAGCACAAATTCATTAGTACCGAATTGTGTCAATAAGTGGAACATTATCATAATATACAAGTACGAGTTCCGCCGTGGCACTAATTCTGCGGAAACGACTCGAATGTTATCCCTTTTTTAAGTTGTGTCAAAACATGCTTTTTTCATCTATTAAACACTGCTAACTTAGAGCTAAGAGAACCACTTAAAATTTTAATAAGCGTCAAACAATGGTTAGTAGAACACTTGGTTAAATAATGTACAGACAGCCACACACATCAGGTTACCACAATCTGTCAATTATTCTCAATTTATATAGAACCAAACGCGTTTGACATCAGGTGAGAATGGAATGAGGAAATCTGACAGTATTATGTACTTTGATGTGTGGCTGTACGTACTTAATTGTTTGCAGAATAAGAATTTTTTAAAAGATTTTTACTTGAAACCAAAAAAAAAGGGTATTCAATCTTGGACCCACTTATTCTTATCTTATCTTTACGTCTTCTGGGAGAAATTTCCTTTGTCACAGGAACTTTTCTCTCATATCCCTCAGGAACTATATAAAATCATCCTTCACAGTTTTGTCTCTTCTTAAATTCCTTCCAGGGACTGTATTAGATAACACTTCCACGTTAAAATATTGGTCTGTTAGATAGATAATCTTTATTGCACAAAGTTTACAAATATTGAACTATGGTTATATGCCATTACTATAAGCAACACCCCGTTGGTCTAGTGGTTTAACCGGGGCGTGATCTTGGGGTCCTGAATTAAGCAAAAAATATGTTTCGTATTTTTCGAACGAAGCTCGGGTTTGTGATCACCAATCCGCATTAGGCAAGCGTGGTGATTAAACCTAATCCCACCAAGGTAACGATAACTTGATTTCTTTGATGGATTTCTTGAGGCCCTGCAGTGGGATAGTATAGAGGCTGATACTGTACCGTCCTTATGCCAGAGACACAAACGCTATTTTTGCACCGTTGGAAGTAACTCGACCCGACGCAAGTATCTATTCAATATGAGAGTTAGCATAACCCTTACTTAAAGGTTTATTAACACTAAAACAATAGGTTTATTGTATTCGTACCTGTTAAATAGGTTTTCCCCCAATCTCGTAAAAGATATTTACCTACCTACTTATATCGTAGCCCGTTGTCACTTCGTATTTTCAGGTGGAAACAGCTTGTAGCTTTATTGCCTAACCACATTTGAAGTTAATTGCTAGAGAGGAATAAATGGTTGTCATATTGGATACTAACGTCACGAAGTACATTTCTCCTCGAGTTCTTGATTTCGGAATCGTGAACGGTCGGTGTCTTACTACATTACATAGCCTAGTCCGTTAATACGGTGCACCAATTCTCGAATTATTCATGGATTCTCAAATATTTTTAGCGGTAAGATTAATTTTGATCTATGTACATGAGAATTAAAAAAATACGTTTTAAGTCTAAATGTAAGTAAACAGAATGTCACATAACATTTGCAGCTACAAAGTCGCATACTGTACGTTCACTGTGTATACCTACATTTTCAAAGGTATGTATGTAGCTGATAATGGAATGTTAAATATGTAATAAGTACCTTCTATTAATATTCATATCTAACTTCTATACATTTATATATCTTATCTTATCTTTATTCGTAACCTGAAAAGTCAAACCACATCCGTGATGTAATTGACTACCGCCGCCATCTATTGGCAAAGATTGCAACTAATAACAAAACTAAGTCCCAAAACGAAGTAAAGTCGAGCCACTAGTTTAATATTTATTTTTGTTGTTTAGGATACCGTACCGTTTTCCGCACTATTTATAAAGAGATAAACTCTATAGACATCGACTAAACCTTATTAAAGCAATGCAAAAATGCGAAACCCTAGCGCGATGCAATCGCCGTCCAGCGCCATCTATTGGTTGACAGTAGAACTACGGTCCTGAAAGTGAAATGAGGGCGGGCTACTAGTATTCCATAAAGATCAATGTTTTTTGCATTCCATTTCTGGATTATTCCATAAAACGTACCGCAATATCAAGTTGAGAAACAATGGAATAGTTTGTATCCTGGAATGTTCGCGGCTGTAAGCTCGCTCCATTTCCCACGCGGCCGATCGTCCGGGGCGACTTAATTATAATAAGTACCTAATAGTTGAACAATTTGTAAAATTATCTAATACGCAATTTACAATTTTGGTGGATTTCTACCAATTTTCTCAGTTTAATAGAAAGCCGGATGTGACGATTATTTGAGGTATGTTAGTTTTGAAAGTACTCCCTCTTTCTCTCATAGGTTTACGTCTTTATTCTTGCTTATCGTCTCTACATTAACACTATAAGCCAACAGCAGAATTTCTAAAGGAAGATCCCCAAATAAACCTTATAAAAATCACCTCCTTTTCTTATATTTAGGAATTTCCTTTGCACAAAACCCAACAGAATTTCGTGACATGCCTAGAAATTTCCAAGGCATAGACACATACAAGTGAGTTTACTTTTATATTCTTTCCACATGTTAGGCTTATCTCAGTTACCAACTTAGGTCATCAACCTTTCAAGTTAAATCTAAATCGATGTATGATTTATTCAATCAAGTCTCAATGAATAGCCGGTTTAATTTACTACCTGACACGATAACTACTCGTTAGGTATATCTTTACGCAACATCAGTTGCATATTTTTGCATACTGGGATCCGTTATGAACAATGAGTGAAAAAGAAAGTAGTCTGATTCGGGCAATTTTCCTTTCAAATCAAGTTTCACACAACCCATTCATGCAATGTGGAGACGCGCGAGTGCATTTTTAAAGAGTGCATCCAAGCTGATGAGGTAATGTTGAGTGTAATAACAACTCCCATATGAGAAATCGAAAGTAACCCCATTACAATGCTCTTATTCTTATTGTTATAATACTTTTAAAATGCCTTCATACGTCTGATGTAATTATGTGTTTAATAGCGTGATTGACTAATAAATCTTAACGCGACTTTCAAAATATTATTTTAAGATCATTTAGGTGTTTAGTTTTTTATACAAGTATGGCTAAACTTGGTCATTAAATCTATGGCTCAAGATTACCTCTAACGACACACTTTTCCTAACATCTGACGTGGTTAATAATTTTGTGTGAACATTATATTTTATATTTCGTTAACTCTGAAATGGACAAGTAAATTGAACTCCTGTCATGTCTGTTTATCTAACCGAGCATAATGGACGTTGACGCTAAATATTTAGCGTATAGTAAATTAAATTCCAAAGGCACTTTGCCTCATACGGCAAATGTCGTGGGTTTGATTCGTACTCTTGACACTTATGTTTCTCCAAAGCCAATATAAATGTAAAGGAAAGTATCAGCGTATGTACTGGCAACGTTTTAGTCACTTGCTGCAAATGCGGACGACAAATTCCATCCCGCATAGAGCTTTACTTTTTACTTTTCGCCTTTACTTTTTTTAAGGAATTGTCACCACGCCACGTGATGATGTATGAAACATCTGCCACAGATGCAAAGGCATATGGTGATTATTGCAGTTTACTTCGTCATCAGTCAACTCTGGCTTTAAATTACTTTTGATAAAACAATCCCTACTTCCATACTACGAGTATACTACGAGTAATATTATAAATGCGAAAGTAACTCTGTCTGTCTGTCTGTCTGTTACTCTTTCACGCCAAAACTACTCAACGGATTTAAATGAAATTTGGTATACAGATAATCTAGACCCTGAGAAAGAACATAGGCTACTTTTTATTACGATAAGGGGGTTGAAAGGGGGGTAAAAGTTACTTTTCCACGCGGACGAAGTCGCGGGCGCCCGCTAGTCACCTATATTTTGACAGCACTGGCTAAAACCCGTCTCACTTGTTCGTAGTCTAGCTATTAATGGATGTAAAGTCAATATCAATGTAAGTGTTTGCTTTGTTGCAATCATGTTTTCTCAACTAAAGACAATAATGATTTTGTAAATGTCAATTTACATCGCTGTATAGAATTTGGAAATTTGGGAAAGCACTTTCGTTATTTTATCTTGCAAAATATTCTATCGAGATTTTACATACTTACTGGTACGAGTTGTTATATTGAAGATATTGTACAAAATAATACCATAAATGAAAAAGTTTTGTCTAAGATAATATTCGACTCTAGGGCCTTCCGTTTGTAAGTAGTACGTTTTAGCTACTGAACTATAGCGTGTACATATTAGGATTCTTCTTTATGGCTTTCCGTTTGTAAAAAGTACGTTTTATCTCCTGAACTAGGTATATTATTTAGTCCAATAACAATTAGTTAGTGATAAGATACCACATCTATCTTGTGTAAGCTCTATCTTATGGGGTAATCTCCGAATGCAAATGCAGTTCGTGTGAAACGCTATGGGTCAATAGATTTGCTTTGCTATCGACATGCAAAGCAGTTAATTAATATCGTACACGGCTCTGTATTGGATGCTAAGTACTTAGTTACATATGATTAGTTAATTTATTATTGATTGAGCTTTAATGAAGATTGGCAAGTGGTTTGTTCAATGTTAAACAAAGGATTAGTTTTTGGAGTTACCTTTAATGAATTAAAAAATATTTCATAATGCAATGGAAGCATTTTGTTTTAATTCATTTATGTTTTTTTATTTGTACACTAGTGGACAGTATTCACTTTATTGTGGTGCATTAGTTCCACATAGTACCAAAAGATGGCGCTGGGCGTCGATTACATCGCCCAAGTGTTTTGGTTTTTCGCCTTGTAGTTTTCTACAGAGTTTTCCTCTTTATAAAGAGAACATAGGTACTAATAATACAGGGTGTATCTGTGAACATTGACATCCCCTTAACCTCGTGTACCATCCACTATTCTAAGCAACATTTGTTCAACAACTTTTCCCAATTCTTTGAAAAAATTGTCGACTCTCCTTACAAAATGACCAAGTCACGTGACCGACTTTCTATGGAAAGATGAAATTTTTATATGCAAATTTTCAAAAGTCATAGAACAAATGTAGTTCAGAATGGTTGGTAGAACACGTGGTTAAAGGGATGTAAATGTTCACAGATACACCCTGTATGTTATATGTACTTTCAATAGAGAAGATAGATATTTTTGCTTCATTACCTAGATTAGAGTTCACCTACTTTTAAAACAGCTGTTAAAACAAACTTTACACATTGATTTTATGTTATGAAAATATTGTCAAATCAGTTAATAAAATTATTTTCGGTAAATTCCAACCCTAAAAGGAGAATTTGAAATGTCTTCAGACAGTTCTGGCAGGCCAAATGGATAGAAACTTTTTATGCTTCAAGTCTAAGTAGGTATGTAATATTATCTTTCGTCTAAGTCTTACTTTCACACAAAGATGATTAGTGGGTGTGTAATTTAGTGCTTTAGACACACGATTACCTGTTGAGGCATATGAAAGGTTAATCTAACGTATCCGTATAATTACAATCATTAGCTTCGTTTCAATTGCAGTTGTTTGCACATATTGTTTCACTTTAAAAGCATGACAAATCGGCCTTGCACTGCATTATAGTGCATTCGATGGTGCGTGGCTGTTAAGCTAACACGAGTCTTTGTTTCTCAAAGCAAGAGAAGTATCCAAACCCCGTCCGTTTATTAAAAAACTAGCGGCCGCCCGCGACTCTGTCCGCGTGGAAAAGTTTACCCTCCTTTCAACCCCTTACAACCCCCTTTTTGCAATAAAAAGTAGCCTATGTCCTTTCTCAAGGTCTAGATTATCTGTATACCAAATTTCATTTAAAACCGTTGAGTAGTTTTGGCGTGGAAAGAGTAGCAGACAGACAGACAGACAGACGACAGAGTTACTTTCGCATTAATAATATTAGTATGGAGTATCGATGGTCTAAAACTGATGTTGTCACTTTCACTTATGTCTTTTATAAAAACTAACAAAGATTTTTGAACTATGTAATTTTGTAATAAGGGGGCGTGAGTAAACACCTTGAGTTGTGGATGTGGCCACGAAATATCAAAACGTATGATGTAATATAAAACTGTTCACGTACGAAACACATTTTATAAGTAAAATAAGGGAGAGTAGTTTTAATTTTGCTATTAGTTCCTATCTTTCCCAATAGATGACACTGGCTATCCAATATCACGCAAGTAAGTATTTCGCTTTTTCGGTTTGTTAAAAGTGACGCTGACCATGAAGGCTTTATTCGTAAAAGAGCGCTATTTGGCGGTTACGGAATTTAAAACCAATTACCTAATATGAATTAAGGTCGAAAATAAAATATAGTGACGGCATAATTCGGAATTTAAAATTGGGATCTTTTTCAAGCGCTTTATTATATCATCAAAGCCAGGCAAGGAGATAGTTTAAAAATTATCTAAACTTTCATTTAAAAGATAATAGGCAAACAAATGATTAGGATATGTAAATAATACTTGTTACCTGTAAGCTATTAAATATTCTAAATAATATTATATAAATTATCTACTTCTTAAATTTAATACCTTCAATATTTTTAATAATTCATTCATTGGATGTTATACAAAAAGATTTTTTTACAATGTAAGAAGATGAAAATACATGAAAAATTACAAAGAGAGTTTGTGCCCAAGTGGGCATCAACAAAAAGTTTGAGAAACTTAAGCCAACACGTCTTGTTTGTTCGTATCCAGTTATCAATGAAATGGAAAGTCAGTGTAACGGTCATTGTGTTGAGTTGCATAGCTGCGCTCAAGGCCGCGCCAATGTTTCTTGCCCTACTAACATGCACGCCATAGAGATGCGTAAATTTCGTAAAAAAAGTCGTGTCGGAATGTCTATTCCGGGCTGTTTGACGTTTCGGTCGCGTTACAACCGCTATCCGCTTGTGACTACGATTGTTGTAACGCGTTCGAAACGTCAATCGGTAACTATGTAACAAATCCTCGCGTTTAGTCCCGTTTATATCAATTATTTGTATGATGTAACACGAAAGTCTTAAAACAAGGTCCTATCCTTTCCTAATCCTTTATTTAAAAATTCTTTTCATTTATTTAACTAGTTGAAGTTGCGATTTGTTACTAGTTTTTTCTATGTTTTTATTTTTAATCGTAAAAAATATGGATGGCATTGTGTAAAAGCAGGATTTAGTTAATATTCTTAGTATTTTCGGATCCATCCAAATATAATGTAACGCTCCGTAAATATTTTAATACTACCAAATTATTACGAACTTCGATTAAAATTTTCATTTGAAATTTGACGTTACGTTTTCAAACTTTGTTCATTAAGTCGCCTCTTTGTGGGGTTTGAGATTAACAGTCAATCAATTTTATCGATGATTGCACGTGTCAGTAAGTTTTTGTGGATGCGAATCAACCGTTTTAATAACTCAGATAATAAAATTAATTTCGTATACGATAAACTAACTTTAGGTTATAATGTGTATACCAACATACCTTTCTTATATGCTTAATATAGATATTTATTTATTTATTTTATTTATTTATTTATTTATTGGAAAACCCAACAGATTACAGTCATGATTGCATTACATTTACGTTGCATTTTAACATTATGAGCAGGACTGTAGTCACTAAACGTGTTTACACGAATATACACAAGTCGCTTGGTGAGCAGTAAAATAATGATAATGAATAATTAAAACTAATTAATTTAAAAGTTTCTTAAATTATGTTAGTGAACTAATAAAACTAATATTATGTCAAATTATCATGATGGTAATAAAAAATTAGTAAGATTATACCAATTATATAAACAATTCATTATAATAGAAATAGAAGAATAATGTCAACTTAACTTGATAATATTATTATTCACAGATACACAATTCAATAGTATTATAAAATGATGTCAAAGTAATTGGTCATAATTAATTATAAAATGATGTCAAAGAAATTTGTCATAATTAACCTATGCTATGAATAGTAATATTATCTCAATTGAAATTAAAATACAAAATAAACACACAAATTAACACTAGGTTTCCTTTAGGGAGATCCAGTAGGACTTTACGAAAATGTTTTATTTTAGGATCAAATAAATCTAAATCTGGGCAACGTTTGCTATACTCCTCATACAATCGACAGATTCTTAGCATGGGTTGGTGATGGGAGACATTATTGTGGCAAGTTGGTAAACAAAAGATTTTAGGTCTTCGGTAGTTAATGTTTGTGTTAAAATTCAACATTTGCACTAATTCGGGACTATCCACGGCAGAATGAGTTATTTTATGTAGCTGCATTAACTCCAGGAGTATGCGTCGGCTACGAAGAGAAACAATACCATACTTCTCGAGTCTTTGTTCATATGACAGATTATTATTTCTCTTACGACACCCGCAGCGGTAATTCAGCAATCGTGTGAATCTAGACTGAACGGACTCTATCCGATCAGAATGGATCCTGTAATGAGGATTCCATATTATTGACCCATATTCCAATATGCTGCGTACCAAACTATTAAATAAAGTAACTAGACTTACTGGTTTCGTAAAGTGTTTGGTTTGACGCGTTATGAAACCGAGTAGCTTATTGGATTTTTTTAACAATAGAGTCAAAGTGTTGCCGAAAACTGAGCTGCTCATCGAATGTAATGCCTAAGTCCCTCACTGATGTGGTGCGTTGTAGCTCCTCCCCGTCAATCGCATAATGATTAACAGTTTTGTTCTTTTTTAGGGTAAAGGAAATCACGTAGCATTTTTTAACATTCAGGTACATTCTATTATCCCTACACCACTCAGCAATGGTCTGCAGATCTTTCTGAATCAGCAGTGTATCGCTATTGTTTTCAATTTTACGAAACAGTTTAAGGTCATCGGCATATAGGAGACAAGGAGATGAGATCTTATCTATGAGATCATTAATAAATACTAAAAATAGCAGGGGCCCTAAATGCGATCCCTGAGGAACCCCAGACTTTATGATTATGGCTTCAGATACAAATCCCTTGATTGCAACGAGCTGATGTCTATTTCTAAGATACGACTCAACCCAACGAAGTAGGTTACCATGGATTCCGCAGGCCTTGAGCTTTCTACAAAGTAAGATATGGTCAACTTTGTCAAAGGCTTTTTTAAAGTCTGTGTACACAGCGTCCACTTGTCCACGGTCATTTAATGTGTTACAGAGATAAGTCTGAAAATTAAGCAAGTTACTGATAGTGGACCTGCCCCTAATAAAACCGTGCTGTTTGGTGGACAAAGTTGGCTTAAGGTGAAAGTAAAGATGCTCAAAAACTAATGCTTCGAACAGTTTTGACAATGCGGACAAAATACTTATTGGCCTGTAGTTCTCGCACTTTGATTGGTCACCGCTTTTAAAGATTGGCATCACGTGAGCTATCTTCCAGCAAGATGGAAAGACGCCATTGCGAGAGATTTATTAAATATTAGCGTGAGAGGCTTAGTTAATTCACGGGCACACTCTTTGAGAAACTTTGCTGGTATTTGTCAGGACCTGCTCCCTTATTGGGATCAAGGAGCAGAAGTTTCTTGAGCATCTCACCCTCAGTTATTGTTATTTAGAAAGGATAGCACAACTCTGGTTGCTACATACAATGTCATTGGTATGATCCGTGTGTTCTTCGTAAACTGACCCAAAGTATTCAGAGAAGAGTTCGCATACCACTCCGTCCTCCCTCAGCCACCTGGCCTCCAAAGCTCATTGCATGAGGTATACTAGATTGGTTGCTCTTCTTGCTGCTGATATATGACCAAAAACTCCTGACATTTCTTAAGCGCATCCTCAGTAACGTTTACATAAGCAGTGTAGCAGCTTTTATTAATTTTTTACACCTTGCACGCAGGAGAGAAAATGTATCATAGTCCCTAGGATTTTTATATTTTCTAAAGCGGGCATGGTATTTGTTTTTCTCACGCAAACACCTAATTAGAGGACCACTAAACCATTTTGGGTAGTTACTAGGATGACCTTTGTGCAGTGGTGTACATTCCTTATAACACTGTTAACTTCAGCATAGAATCTGTCGACAGCCTCATCGACATCCAACGCTGAGAAAAGAGCGATCCGTTTATATCACCGAAGTTTCGCCCTAACCAGATCGTAGTTACACTTACGAAAATCAAGGCGCCCTGTGTGGCACGGTTTGATGTGTGCGACATCAATGGGAGAAGCGTACTTCACAAGCAGCGGCGGGTGATGCTTGTCTTCTCTGAACATAGAACTACTGCGAGACACTTCTACTTTACAAGAGCAAAGAACCCAATCTAACGTTCTATCATTAATGTTTGGAACGCAGTTAAACTGCGACAGGTCACAAAGGCATATACTGTCTAGAAGCAATGTACTTTTAAAGTTATTTCCATCACATGGGGGTCTCAGAGTACCATCTGTACAAAGTTCCAAGGAGACATTAGGTACGTTAAAGTCGCCCAAAACGATGAATCGCTCGCTTTCATCGGCCTGCAATATTAAATTCTGTAACCTGGTGTAGAAATTAGATAAGTCGTCAAAACATAAGTACGGGGGTAAATAACAGACACATATATTAAGCTTATTGTTAGAATATTTGAAAAAAGGTATGCTGATCCAGATCTCCTCAAGGTCACCCTCCCAAGAATATTTTCTAATAGGACATATTTCGATTGAGACCGCTATCAAAAACACCCCCACATCCCTCTTATTATACTTGCGGGCCGATGCATGTATTTTCGCGGTCCTCTGCGAAATACATCGTAACGTCCATCCAAACATTTCGCCATCAAATAAAGAAGAATTAAAATTAGTCCTCTGTTAAGCAAATGATGTCATGATTTTCATTTAGAAAGTTATGGTATAAATCGATGGTTTTACTACGAGCTCGATTAATATTTGATAGAATATTAACATAAAAATACCGATAAAAATACCAAGTTAATACATTTACATTGTAGCGAGATTAAATAAAAAATAATAACAGTATATAAAAATTTAAAGCTTATTTTTAGAAGACGACAAAAGTTTATTTAAAACACTAAGGTCCTTGATAAGAATAGCGGGGGCGGTATCACTTTCACGTACATAGACACGCCCATACTTATTATTAACTCGTAGGTAGACCTACGAGTACTGAGCTAATTGTTTGTATTAATTGTGCAAACGATATTAATGCGTAGAGCCATTAATAACTCTACTATTACCACCCATAATGAATTATATTAGTTGTCACTCGCACTAAATGATATATCATTTAGATCTACTTTTAGATAAATGGGGCAGGATTGTTATGAAATTGGGGATTCAATATAATCCCCCAGAAATGAATCAAAGCTAGGGTATGATATTAATGTTCTTCATTTCACCACACGCTAACACCATGAAATTGTAGGCGATACGGGATTTTGATTTGTTCATTTTGTTTTATTGAGTTTTTTTTATGAGAAACGGAGGCGAACTAGGAAGCGAGTCCTACCAATTACAGTAATTAAAATTCAAAACCACTTTTTACTAATTGTCAGGAGAAACATTTATTATTATCGAATTTGTCTGTCAATAGAACAGACAAGGACAGCACCATACTTAATTAATTTCTGAAGCTCACAGTTACGTATTGTTAAGTTTTTTTAGGTACTCGTAGGTACGCGTGACATGTCACACTAACTAAGCACCTATACCTTCTTACCTCATAGGTAATTTTAAGATACATAACAGTTATTAGGTGGTTATAGTCACAATATGTTTCAAAATCTGTAAAATGCAGACCTTGAGACTAAAATGGGCTCTTTATAATATTTATTCAATGACGCACTTCGGGACACACAAAATGACAGATCTCGTTTAAAATACATTTTGTTGCATTCCATTTACTTTTACATCGTTAGACATAAACTGTAAATGAAAGTGGATTATTAATTGGTTAGGTATTTATTCATCTATAAATATCTGGTACTTATCTAGATTTAAATGAATTACTTTCACAACAGAGTAATGTTAATGTTTTACTGAGTCTAGGATCGCCGGTTTAATTTCATATATTATCTTTATTGGTTATTGTTATCTTTCTGTACTGAGGCAGTTCTTTTAGGTGGACTTAGTCTCCTTTTTTATATTGTGGTCATCAAGATGACCTCACTCCGCTTGATGGTGAGCGGCCGTCAGATCCAAATATGAGGTTGACAGGCACAAAAGAATAAACTAAGTACCTATTGAGTCTCTCACCTCACACCTGAAGGCCTGCTGAGATGCCGTCACGCCCTGCCTAAAAACCAGGGTTTAAGAAAGAAACGCATGAATGGAAGGGCATTTCATGACTTGGCTCGGGGCAGGAAAAGAGCTAAACCTCTTGGTGCGCGCCGGCATTGTCTGGATGGTCCATGGAACATTATGTCCAGCACGTGCTTTTGTTTTATCTTTACTTGACCTTTTTTCCTTATTATTAACCCTTCGTTAATGATATTTTAGAGTGTAAACAAACAAACATAATTTTATTTTGCATAGGTAACCATTTTGGTACATTTATAATGTCTTTTGTCATGTGGTAGGTGGCAGACGAGTGCAGATCCCTGCAGATTTACATAAGTGATGCTTCGCTCAGAGACATCGTATTTATAACCGTTCTTTGGTCGGATAATAAGAGTTACACCAACTTCCTGGCTGTGTAGTGGAAATGACATGTCATTACAGAAAAGGAAGTATTGAAAGATTCCGTTTTTGCTGTCGGAACTATATTTTTTTAATAGTAACGATGCAATTGAGTTATTGCTAAACGACTTAAAGCGAGAATTGGTTGAAATGTATAAAATATCAAGCTTAGTCATAAAGAAGAAAGAGGTAGTTAAATGGCCATATACTTGCGGTAATTAAATTATCTGCAATTTTTTTTGTTAAAAAGCAAAATCAATATCCACCAGTCAACCACACATCAGATTACCACAACCTATCTTTTCCTCAATTGATATTCTATCTAATGTGAAATGGCAATAAGATGAGATCGATTTAAGAAATTTATAGTTTTGTATTTATGTACTTTGATGTGGTTGTACGAACATAGTATATAAAATATCAGACATAAAATTTTTACCTAAAATTTTACATGCGTTCAATATTCCTGTGACAAATATACTTTTGTACAAATGCTGAATCCTGGCTAACGCAAGTGCGGGGGCAGAACTCACAAAAGCAATCGTTAGATAATAAAAAAGGTCTACAGGGAGTATAGGGACGTACGGAATTGATGGGTTAGTCGACGATATAATGCCTTGCGATATTTCTTCCACAGGGGAAACTGTGCTATAGCCATGTGATATTATGAGCGTACCGCAGTACTCATAATGAGAACTTTTTGAATTATTCGCTCGGAGACTCGCAGTCTATAACGTACATAAAAGTTTATTTTTTATGCACAGCGCAACACGATCTTTTATTTGTACTGACACTAAACAACGATGAGAACCTAGAACAGCTGATGGTTACCGGGTGTCGAGTGCAAATACCAAAAGAGGAAGAAGCCCGTTGCGATGATATGATTAGTTTCGTATTGCCTTGGACTCAAAACTACACGACGCCCTTCAAGTTGACAAAGTCAGACGTCGATGGAAGAATGTGGTCAAAGAAAATGTAATCTCAAAGGGGATTAAAACCCATTCCTGAGATTTACGATGCAAGGAGGAGTACGTAATAAGGGTTGCCAGGTGAGTCGCGAAAAATACCGGACAACCCAAACCCAATTGTATGCCGAATCGCAAAAAAAAATAAAAATAGATGGTTCTGTCCGGTATGACCATTTATTTTTTAACAGTCAAACCTCAAAAATACCGAACTGTACGCTTAAATACCGGACATCTGGCAACGCTATACGTAATATGTACCGTATAGTGGTCAACATTGATAATAATATCCACTCGATCATCATCTGTAGGGCATTCATCTGTCATGTACGCTTCACTGAATTAGTCACTCGAGTAGGTTCTCACCAAGCGTCCATCATAATCAGCGCAGATAATACAGGGGGTGTAACTGTGAACATTTACATCCCTTTAACCAACCATTTGAACACATTTGTTCTATGACTTTTGAAAATTCGCATAAAAAATTTTCATCTTCCATACAAAGTTGGTCACGTGACTTGGTCATTTTGTATGGGAGTCGGACATTTTTTCGAAGAATTTAGAAAAGTTGTTGAAAAAATGTTGTTCAAGTTGGTGATAGAACACGTGGTTAAAGGATGTAAATGTTTCAGATACACCCTGTATACAGAACGTTTACATCAATGAATGCAGATCGCCATTTACCAGAAATAAGAAACTCATATGTCCGTGCACGAATTTGATAAGTCAACGCCCAATTTTTGATAACTTAAACATCAGTCCACAGGTCTTAGCTAACTCATATGGGCATAAACTTCATACTTTATAAATCGATGAATGTCAGTAGTTTGCATTTGCTTTCTGAGTGCAAATAAATAAAAACTCCCACGCAGCTAAATAAATATTGCGATGTTTGCGCTGCCATCCATATCTTCAATGCCCTGTGCATGATACTTTTCACAGTTCAAAAAGTACTACCACAGTTTGTTCGTAGAATATTTCATGACTTGAATTCAGAATATTACCTATATTTATTTATTAACTTATAAGATGCCCAACATTTTTGGATCTGGATATTATAAGCAGTTAGTATTTGAGAATAATCGATTGTAGAAAGTAAGAATAATTGAAATTTCAACTGCAGCAAAAAATAAACCTAAATATCATTCAATTTTTTGGGCTTACTGGGTTAATGTTTCGCCTGGGTGCAAAATGCCAAATAGCTCATGCAGAAGTGGCCTCCGCCGTGGCGTGAGGTGGATGGGTAATGTGTTAAATGGGACTGTGGTGGAAGTTTTTCGGGCAAACGTATAAGTGAAGTGTACCAACCTACTAAACTTCCCTGATGTTCCTATGGGAATATGACCGACATTGAAATAACGGTATAAATCGGTACTTTAGTTTTTAACTCCAAATTCTTAATTGAGAAACCGTTTACTAGTTGCCTATAGATATTTGCATTAATAGCCCGAGGACGCGTTAGCTATTTCATCATTTGCCTGCCCTATTCCCAGGTTATCTGGGGTCGGCGCAGTATGTTTTCTTCTTCCATTCGTCCCTGTCATTCGTCATCGTATCATCCACCCCCTTATCAGTCATATCATTTCTCACACAATCCATCCATATCTTTTTTGGCCGTCCTCTGCTCCTTGCCCCATTTACATTCATACCCATCACTCTTTGGTTACGTGTTCCTCCTCTCTTCTCTTATCATGGCCATACCAGGAGAGACGATTTCCCGTTAGTTTATCAGTAATAGGTGCCATTTAGTGGGTTACATACTTAATATCGAACGTCGATGTAACTATTGTCTAGATATCGACAACAATGCATCAACGGGTCGCTACATCTACGTACTCCATATTAAAAGCCTTGAAATCAATTGGTCGTTTGTCAGTGTGTCATGACATCGAAAGTCATGGTGGTAACAGCGAACTTCTTAGCACAAAATATTATGTAGTTACACACAGAAGGTAGGTTCTAGCTGATTTTAAATTTTGAAGAGTTCGACGACCCATGCAGCAGGATTGTCTGTCGCCCGGTACGAGTATTTTTTCTGTTATTTTGAGAACATAAATAAAAAACATATATGATATTATTTTATCGATTTAAACGTACATCTTCATTATTTATATAATAAACAAAATGATATGTAGAATAACGTAATCATCGAGACACGAGATACTGGTTGCTGGTACCTAGCCAGACACAATTTGGAAAACAATTTGAACTTTAACAAAATGTCCCTTCCCTACAACAGGTAGAATAATCGATTAGATACATTAGACATTTTAAGAGATAAAATAAACCATATTATTGTCAATCAAACTTTATTAAAAAATAATATAATAAAAGTATATAAAAATTTAAAGCTTATTTTTAGAAGACGACAAAAGTTTATTTAAAACACTAAGGTCCTTGATAAGAATAGCGGGGGCGGTATCACTTTCACGTACATAGACACGCCCATACTTATTATTAACTCGTAGGTAGACCTACGAGTACTGAGCTAATTGTTTGTATTAATTGTGCAAACGATATTAATGCGTAGAGCCATTAATAACTCTATTACCACCCATAATGAATTATATTAGTTGTCACTCGCACTAAATGATATATCATTTAGATCTACTTTTAGAAATGGGGCAGGATTGTTATGAAATGGGGATTCAATATAATCCCCCAGAATGAATCAAAGCTAGGGTATGATATTAATGTTCTTCATTTCACCACACGCTAACACCATGAAATTGTAGGCGATACGGGATTTTGATTTGTTCATTTTGTTTTATTGAGTTTTTTTATGAGAGAACGGAGGCGAACTAGAAGCGAGTCCTACCAATTACAGTAATTAAAATTCAAAACACTTTTTACTAATTGTCAGGAGAAACATTATTATTATCGAATTTGTCTGTCAATAGACAGACAAGGACAGCACCATACTTAATTAATTTCTGAAGCTCACAGTTACGTATTGTTAAGTTTTTTTTAGGTACTCGTAGGTACGCGTGACAGTCACACTAACTAAGCACCTATACCTTCTTACCTCATAGGTAATTTTAAGATACAACATTAGGTGGTTATAGTCACAATATGTTTCAAAATCTGTAAAATGCAGACTTGAGACTAAAATGGGCTCTTTATAATATTTATTCAATGACGCACTTCGGGACACACAAAATGACAGATCTCGTTAAAATACATTTTGGTGCATCCATTACTTTTACATCGTTAGACATAAACTGTAAATGAAAGTGGATTATTAATTGGTTAGGTATTATTCATCTATAAATATCTGGTACTTATCTAGATTTAAATGAATTACTTTCACAACAGAGTAATGTTAATGTTTTACTGAGTCTAGGATCGCGGTTTAATTTCATAATTATCTTTATTGGTTATTGTTATCTTTCTGTACTGAGGCAGTTCTTTTAGGGGACTTAGTCTCCTTTTTTATATTGTGTCATCAAGATGACCTCACTCCGCTTGATGGTGAGCGCGGCGTCAGATCCAAATAGGGTTGACAGGCACAAAAGAATAAACTAAGTACCTATTGAGTCTCTCACCCTCACCCTGAAGGCCTGCTGAGATGCCGTCACGCCCTGCCTAAAAACCCAGGGTTGTAAGAAGAAGAAACGCATGAATTGGAAGGGCATTTCATGACTTGATGGCTCGGGGCAGGAAAGAGGAGCTAAACCTCTTGGTGCGCGCCGGCATTGTCTGGATGGTCCATGGAACATTATGGTCCAGCACGTGCTTTGATGTTTATCTTTTACTTGACCTTTTTTCCTTATTATTAACCCTTCGTTAATGATATTTTTAGAGTGTAAACAAACAAACATAATTTTATTTGCATAGGTAATCCATTTTGGTACATTTATAATGTGCTTTTTCATGTGGTAGGTGGCAGACGAGTGCAGATCCCTGCAGATTTACATAAGTTGATGCTTCGCTCAGAGACATCGTATTTATAACCGTTCTTTGGTCGGATAATAAGAGTTACCTCCAACTTCCTGGCTGTGTAGTGGAAATGACATGTCATTACAGAAAAGGAAGTATTGAAAGATTCCGTTTTTGCTGTCGGAACTATATTAGGTTTTTAATAGTAACGATGCAATTGAGTTATTGCTAAACGACTTAAAGCGAGAATTGGTTGAAATGTTATAAAATATCAAGGCTTAGTCATAAAGAAGAAAGAGGTAGTTAAATGGCCATATACTTGCGGTAAAAATTATCTGCAATTTTTTTTGTTAAAAAGCAAAAATCATATCAGTCCAGTCACCACACATCAGATTACCACAACCTATCTTTCCTCAATTGATATTCTATCTAATGTGAATGGCAATAAGATGAGAGTCGATTTAAGAAATTTTATAGTTTTGTATTTATGTACTTTGATGTGGTTGTACGAACATAGTATATAAAAATATCAGACATAAAATTTTTACCTAAAATTTTACATGCGTTCAATATTCCTGTGACAAATATACTTTTGTACAAATGCTGAATCCTGGCTAACGCAAGTGCGGGGGCAGAACTCACAAAAGCAATCGTTAGATAATAAAAAAGGTCTACAGGGAGTATAGGGACGTACGGAATTGATGGGTTAGTCGACGATATAATGCCTTGCGATATTTCTTCCACAGGGGAAACTGTGCTATAGCCATGTGATATTATGAGCGTACCGCAGTACTCATAATGAGAACTTTTTGAATTATTCGCTCGGAGACTCGCAGTCTATAACGTACATAAAAGTTTATTTTTTATGCACAGCGCAACACGATCTTTTATTTGTACTGACACTAAACAACGATGAGAACCTACAGCTGATGGTTACCGGGTAAGTCGAGTGCAAATACCAAAAGAGGAAGAAGCCCGTTGCGATGATATGATTAGTTTCGTATTGCCTTGGACTCAAAACTACACGACGCCCTTCAAGTTGACAAAGTCAGACGTCGATGGAAGAATGTGGTCAAAGAAAATGTAATCTCAAAGGGGATTAAAACCCATTCCTGAGATTTACGATGCAAGGAGGAAGTACGTAATAAGGGTTGCCAGGTGAGTCGCGAAAAAAATACGGACAACCCAAACCCAATTGTATGCCGAATCGCAAAAAAAAATAAAAAATAGATGGTTCTGTCCGGTATGACCATTTATTTTTTAACAGTCAAACCTCAAAATACCGAACTGTACGCTTAAATACCGGACATCTGGCAACGCTATACGTAATATGTACCGTATAGTGGTCAACATTGATAATATCCACTCGATCATCATCTGTAGGGCATTCATCTGTCATGTACGCTTCACTGAATTAGTCACTCGAGTAGGTTCTCACCAAGCGTCCATCATAATCAGCGCAGATAATACGGGTGTAACTGTGAACATTTACATCCCTTTACCAACCATTCTGAACACATTTGTTCTATGACTTTTGAAAATTCGCATAAAAAATTTTCATCTTTCCATACAAAGTTGGTCACGTGACTTGGTCATTTTGTATGGGGAGTCGGACATTTTTTCGAAGAATTTAGAAAAGTTGTTGAACAAATGTTGTTCAAGTTGGTTGATAGAACACGTGGTTAAAGGGATGTAAATGTTTACAGATACACCCTGTATACAGAACGTTTACATCAATGAATTGCAGATCGCCATTTACCAGAAATAAGAAACTCATATGTCCGTGCACGAATTTGATAAGTCAACGCCCAATTTTTGATAACCTTAAACATCAGTCCACAGGTCTTAGCTAACTCATATTGGGCATAAACTTCATACTTTATAAATCGATGAATGTCAGTAGTTGCATTTGCTTTCTGAGTGCAAATAAATAAAAACTCCCACGCAGCTAAAATAAATATTGCGATGTTTGCGCTGCCATCCATATCTTCAATGCCCTGTGCATTGATAACTTTTTCACAGTTCAAAAAGTACTACACAGTTTGTTCGTAGAATATTTCATGACTTGAATTCAGAATATTACCTATATTTATTTATTAACTTATAAGATGCCCAACATTTTTGGATCTGGATATTATAAGCAGGAATTAGTATTTGAGAATAATCGATTGTAGATAAGTAAGAATAATTGAAATTTCAACTGCAGCAAAAAATAAACCTAAATATCATTCAATTTTTTTGGGCTTACTGGGTTAATGTTTCGCCTGGGTGCAAAATGCCAAATAGCTCATGCAGAAGTGGCCTCCGCCGTGGCGTGAGGTGGATGGGTAATGTGAAATGGGACTGTGGTGGAAGTTTTCGGGCAAACGTATAAGTGAAGTGTACCAACCTACTAAACTTCCTGATGTTCCTATGGGAATTGACCGACATTGAAATAACGGTATAAATCGGTACTTTAGTTTTTAACTCCAAATTCTTAATTGGAAACCGTTACTAGTTGCCTATAGATATTTGCATTAATAGCCCGAGGACGCGTTAGCTATTTCATCATTTGCCTGCCCTATTCCCAGGTTATCTGGGGTCGGCGCAGATGTTTTCTTCTTCCATTCGTCCCTGTCATTCGTCATCGTATCATCCACCCCCTTATCAGTCATATCATCTTCACACAATCCATCCATATCTTTTTGGCCGTCCTCTGCTCCTTGCCCCATTTACATTCATACCCATCACTCTTTTGGTTACGTGTTCCTCCTCTCTTCTCTTATCATGGCCATACCAGGAGAGACGATTTCCCGTTAGTTTATCAGTAATAGGTGCCATTTAGTGGGTTACATACTTAATATCGAACGTCGATGTAACTATTGTCTAGATATCGACAACAATGCATCAACGGGTCGGGTCGCTACATCTACGGTACTCCATATTAAAAGCCTTGAAATCAATTGGTCGTTTTGTCAGTGTCATGACATCGAAAGTCATGGTGGGTAACAGCGAACTTCTTAGCACAAAATATTATGTAGTTACACACAGAAGGTAGGTTCTAGCTGATTTTAAATTTTGAAGAGTTCGACGACCCATGCAGCAGGATTGTCTGTCGCCCGGTACGAGTATTTTTTCTGTTATTTTGAGAACATAAATAAAAAACATATATGATATTATTTTATCGATTTAAACGTACATCTTCATTATTTATATAATAAACAAAGAATGATATGTAGAATAACGTAATCATCGAGACACGAGATACTGGTTGCTGGTACCTAGCCAGACAAAATTTGGAAAACAATTTGAACTTTAACAAAATGTCCCTTCCCTACAACAGGTAGAATAATCGATTAGATACATTAGACATTTTAAAGATATAAAATAAACCATATTATTTGTCAATCAAACTTTATTAAAAAATAATATAATAAAAGGATATAGGTACGACTAAGTACATATTTTCAAAACTAGCGTTATTTAAAAACGTTACAACACATCAAAAACCGGCCAAGAGCGTGTCGGACACGCACATGAAAGGGTTCCGTAGCCATGAGATGGGCCGACCTTATTCTCATAGTTTATAGGAAGTTACATCATAACCATTTAGTTAGGGCAACCGCACGTCAGTTGTATTAGCTAGAACCTACCTTATGTGTGTAACTACATAATATTTTGTGCTAAGAAGTTCGCTGTTACCCACCATGACTTTCGATGTCATGACACACTGACAAAACGACCAATTGATTTCAAGGCTTTTAATATGGAGTACCGTAGATGTAGCGACCCGTTGATGCATTGTTGTCGATATCTAGACAATAGTTACATCGACGTTCGATATTAAGTATGTAACCCCACTTTAGTACTACCTCTGATATACTCATTCCGTATCTTGTCCATTCTCGTCACGCCACATACGCGTTAGCTATTTATGACAACTTAATGATAAAATCAATTATTCAAAAAATGGACAATATGAATATTGAACAATTAATGACTTTTAATGCACTTTAATGTACATTTAATAAACCAGTTAATGTGGTTGGTTTGCAGTATTTTGTTCTCAGTTCTCTCAGTTAACTCTATTAACTAATTTATAAGTTTCCAGTTGTTCTGAGTGGACCTGAGTGCAGTGATTGTTTGTAGCAAAACACAGTATAAATGTTGTGATATTGTTGAGTTTTAGTAGGTACCTACTTACATGAAGCGGCATTTGTAATTTGTGTACAGACTTGAAAAGATAAAATAAAGCTTCAAACATTTGTAAGCTAACAGTTAGGTTTTTATCCGCTAGCAAAACAAAGACAGTAGGAAAGGTAGTAGGTATTTCTTTTATTTGCAATCCGAATGTAGGTCCCTTGTTATCCTTTATCGTATTGGGGCAATTTTTATAGATTTTATCACTATTTTCGTCGCCTCGCTATGTTCTTATCATATCTAGAATTAGTTTTAGTGCTACAACGTGGTTTTAAGAGAACTCGTTTGCTGTTTTCATAATATCAAAAAATACATATCTACATCGCCTGGCCGGATGGCGCATTTGGTAGAATAATACTTATTTTATTTAGAGCGTGTTTATATATTATCGAATATCTTGCAAAATCAAAAAACATCCAGTGTTTATGTGCCATAAACTTAAACCATAACCGGCTATCCGATTAGCGCCACTTGATTTTCTTGTTAATCGCCAGTTTCTAATTAAGACCCGCTTCAATTACTTTTTCCTTAATTGGCAAGTAATGCAAGTGCAGTTGCAGCTGCTACCCCATATACCATCTCCTAGAATGTCCTCTGATCTCACATAGTGTAGTTGTCTCAGCTTTTTACGATTAATCCTGTTATAAGGATTAATTGGTAAAATATAGTTATCTCTGTCAAATCGACAAGAAAACTGTAACAAGTTGCCTTTTTATAAGGTTTTTTTTTTGTATGGGAGTATGATAAGTTAGTGGGCGTATAACGAGGTCACTTTTACTTCTTTATGCACAAATCATTAAAACTAAAAAACTTAGGATACTTTTGATTTTACCTTTACTGACTTATAGTCTTCTATTCTATTTATAAAGAGGTAACTTCTATAAAGAACGACAAGGCTTATAGGTAAACCGAAAACACGAAATACAAGCGCGATATAATCGACGCCCAGCGCCATCTATTGGTTTAGTTTGTAACTACTGTCCCGGGCCTCTAGTAGATGCAATTAAAGATATTGAGTATTGAGTTTAGACTTACAAGAAAAGGTATGTAATTCTTAATAACTCTTACAATGCGTATAATATTGAATAGTGTTATTAACAGTTTGAACAAAAAATATGCTATACTTCTTGAACCTGTTTTGTACGCAGCAATTTTCCACCAATTTAAACCGCACCCCGTAATCGTATGATTAATGTGTGAGCAAACATCTAGGTTTGTTGCGAAACGAAGAAATAACGATTTTTTAAAGCCATGTGTTGTAAGTATATTTTCAGAGAAAGAAAATAAGCAGAAAATAAAAAATCACCTCTTAGTACTTCATAGTGCCCTGGTACTTTTGAATAAAACAATGAAGTAACTTAGTTTTAAAAATAAATTAATACTGTAAACAATACCGTTTCCTCTAGAAAGTTGATATAAACAAACATATCTATTTACATCAGCGTAGAGTTCATTTTAGTATAACACCGTCTTAACGTGGTCTGTCTGTGGCCGAGCGCGTGCATGAGAAAAAGAGATACATAGATCAGCAAAACAAGCCAAGCGTGGGAAAATCGCGACCGCTTT
>JABMDO010002314.1:0-112885 GCA_014851415.1 Cnaphalocrocis medinalis
ACCATCGCTACCCTTATACCGGGGAAGTAGTACAAGGGAGCTGTTGATTCGTTCTTAAATATTACCATAATACTTAATACTGGGTAATGTTTGTGGACTTCTAATCTACACATTTAAACTGCCCTAACCACATCATAGTAGAGATAACTTGAATTCTATGATGGAGGTCTTTGCTCTACAGTGGGACATGGTATATAAATGAATAAATAAATAAGTAATAAATTGCTTATGCTTTCCCACAGGCATGTCCCACAACGGTGCGCTACGTAGATCTACAAGCAATGTCGACGGAAAATGCGAACAGAGAGGTCAACCGTGATGATACACCGTACGCTCAAATAATCGGATTTTTGGAGCCCTCAAACAAATAAATAAAAAAATTACAATGATTTCTTTTTTATTTTTACACACATTCTATAATGCATCAAGAAAGTCATTAAATTTATTGATGGCGCCACTGTCACTTACGTCATAGAGTATGGTAGCTCTTTTGTTTATAATACTATGGAACTCCGTAATAGCTCCTCAAGAATAAAATTTACTTATAAAAGAAGAAAAGTACGACAGCTGAGAGTTAAAAAGAAAGTGTAATTATACCTTCTTATTATTTGTAATAAATGCTGTTGTTGGCGACAGACCTGCTTTTTATATTTATGGTTTTATTTTTATATTTTATATTTGGAATTTCTTCTTTTTTTTATACTTTTTGATATTCATATTTTTAGTAGTATCGATTTTGCCTTTCTACGAGAAAGTTGTCTTATAATAAAAGTGTGCCTGAAAGTGTGCCCGTGTGTTTACCTGGTGAGTCCCTTCCCTTCCCTGTGCTGCCGCCCGTCGCACGTACGTAGGTAGGTGACCCATTATTCCATCGTTTTCATTGGTCCTTCTCCCGTTTAATTAATTTTCAGTGCCTAAATTCTAAATTCCCCATTAACATTCCATTTTATTGTGTTTTTACATCTAACGTTCATTTAAAATTTTTTATCGTTCACCTACCTACTTTAAAATGATTACCCGTAGACGGGCAGCGGCACAAGGGAATAATAATAATAACATTCCGGACTCATCGGACGAGCCGCCGGCTAGCCCGGAACGTAGCCCCGCTCGCTCGTCGGACTGGCGTCACACCCGGCGCCTCGCCATCATAGAAAAGTACGCCCTCCGTATGATCGCTCTGGATAAGCAAGAGGCCGAGGCGCAAGAGCTCTACGCAGCGAGCTTAGCCGAGGTGCAAGAGCGCTACGCAGCGAGATTGGCCGAGGCGCAAAAGCGCTACGCAGCGGGCATGGCCGAGCTAGCGGCAATAAAAGAGGAACGCAGGAGCCGCAGGAGGGCAGAACGGTGGGTAGCCTACAAGCGCTCTGAAATTAATCCCCCCACCTCTGCCCCACAGGCTGGCGATATAACGTCCCCGCCTCAGCACTTGCGCAGCGTCGTCGCCGGCGTCGAGCGCGTGTGCCCCCGCTGGCTCCTTAGCCGCGGCAGAGCACACGTCGTTCGGGCCGGCTATTGAAATTTCGGCGGCGCCGCCAGCTGAAAGCGCGGGTGTGCCATCGCCCGGCGTCGACGGCCGCACCCCCGCGGTGTGCGAGCCGTCACGTATGCCGGCTACTGCATCACCGGACCTGCTGGCTGGACGTGAGCGCGAGCCTTCGCCCTCCGCCGCAGCAGCGTGTGAGGCCCCGTCCGCGCGCGCCCGTTTGCGAACGCGCGCCCTCGCCGCGCACCCAGATGGTGCGCGTCTCTTCGCCCTGCGGCACGAGAGCGCGCGAAGCAGCGGCTGCAACTGCATCAATTCACGCGGACATTTCACACCATACAACTTCTCTCACGTTAGGTACTCACTCACATTCGTTTTGCGTTTACCAAAATAAATCTCTAGCACCCGACAGTACTACTGCACACAATAATAGCCGTATGCTGGCTGAGGTCGGGACGGACCTTGCCGGCAGCGGAGGTAGGGTTAGCGCAGTAGCACAGTCGTCTCTGTTCTCCGGCCCGCCGACTATTTTGCTTTCCTCTCGGCCGCTCTCCCTAAATTTCAAATCTTTTTCGGGGCCGGAGAGCACAGGCTACTCTAATGATACCTCCCGGAGGACCGCCCATGACGCTGAGGTATGCCTCCCGGTCATGGAGGTGCTCCGGGAGCGATCTGGCAGGCCCAGGTTGCCCAGCAGCCACCTGGTGCCTGCTAGATTGTCTCCGATGTTGCGCGAGAAATCGGTCGAGCACGCTCGCGTAAACTCCGAGCCACACGCTCACGTAAATTCGGATATCGGCGGCTCCCGATTTCCCGCACAGCATCAGGTGAGTGTCATTGGAGATGGCATTGTCGATGATGATCACAGAGTACATTGTATTATATATGATGATCGTCATAAGTTTTCATCAGCTTGCAAAATTGACACCTATCAAAAATTGACGGCTGACACTCACGTCATCGACAATGCCATAAAGCAGACCGACGTGCATGGAGGTACCTACCATGCCGTCGTTCGCAGAAATAAAGGCGTCGCTAGTGACGACACCTTTCACCAAGGCGTCGTTAGTAGCGACACCTTTCGCCCGCAAGGCGTAAAACCCAATCCAGCGCCATCTACTTGTCTATCTTACCGAGTCATGAGATCTTACCGAGTGATGAGGCATGAGATGTCAAAGTACGGAATCTTCGTCGTTCTGTGCGTACTCATTCTGTCCACAGTTGATAGATGGCGCTGGGTCGTGGAAGGTAGGGTTCGCTACATTTACCTCCGCAGAGGAGGGGCACTCTCTTATCTGCGGAGGTGACCGTGGAACATACCGTTGTGCGAGGGCTCATTACGCACTCCTCCACGGAGGGCTAACCTCCCGTGTCGGCTGTTCAGCAAACGCGGATGGACGGCTCTCCATGGGCCCTCGGTGCTGCCGGTAACAGCGGCGTGGAGGGCTCCTCTGGGGCTCCCTCGATTGTCGAGCGCTTATTTTTCCCTCCAGAGGAGTGTCCTCCGCTGACGCGTTCTTTTTTATTCCGGTTCCCTCTCGTGGTCATATGTAGCCTTTTTCCACACTTTTATCTGCGGAGGTGACCGTGGAACATACCGTTGTGCGAGGGCTCATTACGCACTCCTCCACGGAGGGCTAACCTCCCGTGTCGGCTGTTCAGCAAACGCGGATGGACGGCTCTCCATGGGCCCTCGGTGCTGCCGGTAACAGCGGCGTGGAGGGCTCCTCTGGGGCTCCCTCGATTGTCGAGCGCTTATTTTTCCCTCCAGAGGAGTGTCCTCCCGCTGACGCGTTCTTTTTTATTCCGGTTCCCTCTCGTGGTCATATGTAGCCTTTTTCCAAATTCCACCTTATCTTTTCATTTAAAATTTTCAAAATTCTATCGTATCTTTTCATTCCCTTTCCTTTCGTCTCTTCTGTTCAACTGTCTTTTCTAAATTACATTTTCGGCCGATTCTCTTCTAAATTACCTTTCGACTTTAAATTGCCTAGATGCCTACCATAGGGCATCACTTCTATGCCTCTAGGTTTCGTCTGGCATGTAGCCCAGAGGGAACCTAGAGGCCAACTACGGTTTTTTTACATTTTGTATTTTATTTTGTATTTCTTTATTTTAAAGGTCTGTCGTCCAACGCGCCCATCGTCTGTCGTCCAACGCGCCATCCTTCGCCCCCTTCACTCACTCCATCTACGTGACTCCATCTACGTGACTCCATCTGCGTGCCGCGTCGTCGTCAGGGGTCCAGTTCTCGAGGCGAGGCGGGCCTGCCTTCTACAGCACCTGTCGCAGTCACCTCCGCTCCTGGCTTCTGTACAGCCCCACCTCCGACCCTCCGACCGTGAGCGCGCATCCTCGCCGTTACGTGCTACCAGCCACCAGTCCTGCAGCCGCGACACGCGGGCCCACCAAACATTTCGCCCGCGTCGGCTTAAGGCGGCGCTGTCCGTCGCCGGCCGGGTGTGGTCCCGCACCAGTGTCGCCCCGGTTGCCGGCTGGGGCTCGCGAGGCTGCGTGCGTCGGCGCTTATAATCCGGGAGAGGTGCAGCGAGCCGCGGAAGGCGACTTCGGGTGCGGCCTGCCTTCAATCAAAACCCTGACGACACTACAACATGTGCTGCGCGCTACGAGAGTGAAGGGGCGCGACGCCAAGAGTCGCACTCAGGTGGCCGAAGCGCAAAGTGGTGCCCTTAGTTCGAGCAGGGCACCCAAGAGAACTGCGCCATGTAAGTTGTGGACGTCCAGGGGGCCACTTCTAGTGCGCACGTGGTGCCCTAAACCAACGCGAGCAGGGCACCCAAGAGGACTGCGCACTACTGTCGCCTCCTGGATTGGTGCTCTGCACCGGGGCCCGGCATGTTGGCGACAGACCTGCTTTTTATATTTATGGTTTTATTTTTATATTTTATATTTGGAATTTCTTCTTTTTTTTATACTTTTTGACATTCATATTTTTACTAGTATTGATTTTGCCTTTCTACGAGAAAGTTATCTTTTAATAAAAGTGTGCCTGAAAGTGTGTCCGTGTGTTTACCTGGTGAGTCCCTTCCCTTCCCTGTGCTGCCGCCCGTCGTACGTACGTAGGTAGGTGACCCGTTATTCCATCGTTTTCATCATGTTGGCGACAGACCTGCTTTTTATATTTATGGTTTTATTTTTATATTTTATATTTGGAATTTCTTCTTTTTTTTATACTTTTTGATATTCATATTTTTGGTAGTATCGATTTTGCCTTTCTACGAGAAAGTTGTCTTATAATAAAAGTGTGCCTGAAAGTGTGCCCGTGTGTTTACCTGGTGAGTCCCTTCCCTTCCCTGTGCTGCCGCCCGTCGCACGTACGTAGGTAGGTGACCCATTATTCCATCGTTTTCAGCTGTATCGCTCGATTAAACATAAACCTAACAATTAAATAGCATTACGAAATTATTGTTCAATAAAGCAATTACATGATAGTAATAGTTTTGCTGTGGATAAGATAGTCATCTAATAATTATATTAATATGAAATAAATATGTATAATAACTTATTCAAATAAATTAAACGATATCAGGAAATCTATTATTTAAGTATAATTATTTTTTGGTCAGACTTTATCACGTATATTATCATTAAAAAAATCACTAGTATATCGGACTGTGACTCATATACTTTATACAAATATCAGTGACTGTCCCGCACTAGCCCACAGACAAGGTAAACGAACTGTCAAAAATGTTTATGGCTTCCGTTTTGGCGCACGCGGAAGTGGATATCATTGCTGATTTCCTTTTCCTTTAATTTCAAATTGTAAAATCAAAACTTTTCGACTAAATAAACTTGATTGCCTTGATAAAAATCCGCGTATAATATAGTTGAAAGTCATTATTAAGTGTTGGCAGAATGGAAGTGACTGATTTTAACGATATACTGAGTGTGAGGACGATAAAAATGGAAAATTCTGAAAATGGATTTGACGAAACCAGTGGTGTTGAATCTTCCGACCCTATGTCTATTATCCCGCAATATGTTACAGAAAGCGATTTGGGTAAGTAAAGTGCATTAAATTTATCTCCTTTACACAATTAACTCATTATGAAATCCAACATTTTACAATACGTTTTTCCTTATCAAAACACCAAATGGATACCTACAACTTCCTGGTTTGACGACTTTCGAAAATTCGTATTTATTAAGTTAGTAGGAAAATATTTAAGTACCTAGTCGATTCGATTTCCTAAGGTTTACATTCTATAGTACCTAACCAAAATACATGCTTTTAAAAGTTACCAAATTATGTTTAACATTTTTTCAATGTCATTTTGTTGTTTACATTCTACAAAATTTTGTTTTTATTATTAGACAATACTATCACAATAACATTGAGTTTTGTTTTTAATAACTTCTTGTTATTACAATGTTGTACACAAAAGAAGACATTTGTGTTTACTTTATTCTTTATAAGAGTATGGGAATGAAATTTTAATGTTAAATAAACAAGGTTAACACATTCTTTGAATTTTGCATTATCTTTCGTTACTATATATTTGTGTTTTCTCTGTTGTCTGATATCTGTAACACAAGTGTTTAAGCTACTATGGAGTCAGGTCAATTATGAGATGTTGTGTGAGTGAATTCAAAAAAACTGAATCAGCCCAGTACTGGTACCAATCCTCCTCACACTTGTGTACGGTTCGGGTGTACGGGGTAAACTCTTTACCTGGGCTGCGTCTCATGCCATACATAGCATGGTGTGTGATTTTTCTTAATTAAATTCAAGAATACTTATTGCTTATCAAGTAGTACAAGGATATGACATACTAGTACAATTGTGGCTTTTGCAGGCTTTGTAATTATGATTTACTTAAAATAAGTAAGTATTTAGATACATATTTATTACTAATACTAGCTTTTGCCCGCGGCTTCGTTCGCGCCCTCCACTTTCCTAAAATGGGGGGTTAGAAAGGGACAAAAAGTAGCCTAAGTTACTCTCCATCCCTTCAACTATCTCCACTTAAAAAATCATGTCAATTCGTCTCTACGTTTTGCCGTGAAAGAAAGACAAACATACAGACAGACAGACACACCCATGTATAATATTAGTATGGATTGCTAATAATCATTCTCATTATATTACTCCTGGTAGTCAATATAAAGTGCTGCCACCGATACTTGAGCCGATCTGAAGACGTGCAAACGGTTTCTCTTTCCAGGGCTCATGCAGACGGGGGCTGAGATACTCCAGGCCCCGCTTGCTGTGTTCGACGCTGGTGATGACGACGATACGATGCAAAGCAATGACTCCAGTGGTAGGTATTACGAACCAACAGGTGAATGGTGATACGCTTGCTCGTATGTATAAAAGAAAAAAAAAACTTATTTCTATTATTTGAAGATTGGCCATCATAGCTGAAATATGGTTTAGGAGTACATAAGTCATTATTTATAACTTATTATTATTATATATTAGGTGGCAAATGAACAGACGCATCACCTGATGGTAAACGGTTGCCGTCGCCCATAGACACCTGTAACACAGTCACAAGCGCACTCCGGTCGAGCCGGCCCATTCATGATGAAACATGTCTTTCACATTAAATGTTTTCACTACGTTTCGGGACAAAGTTTTGCTCTTAGTTCCAGTCATTGTCGATAGGTGGCGCTGGGAGTCGAAAACATCGCGCACGTGAGAATAAATTTTACGACTTTCTTGATGCATTATAATGTCTTGGCATTATGCTGAGGGCCACCTTTTCAGCACAAAACATTTAGTTTTAAGATGTAAAATGTTACTATTACCTACTCCAAACTGGAATTCAAGACCAAAAAATCTACGACAGATACGTCACTGTCAAATCTGTTAATGTCACATATGTCATTTTCAAGTGACGTTTTCAGGTTTCGTCAACCTTTTTGGCATTATTTTTCTTATTATGCAGACTAAATTGTCAAGATTCCATACATGGTTAAAATGTTGTGGGTAGATACCAAAGTTATTAACACCTGAAGTGTTACAAGCGCAATACCATCTTTGAAAACTAAAATTGCGGATGGTTAAGTTTTTATTAAAGTGTCTTGTATTTTAATGAAAAAAGTTAATAAAATTATTTTTTTTAATTATAAAATCACCAATAAATAAATTACATCAGCGAGTGTTTTTAGAAAAAAGGGGTATACTATGGTACGATAATTTTATTGCATTAGCAACATTGTAGTAGTTTTTTTGGTCTTGAATTACAGTTTTGGGTATAGTCTTAAGTTTCTGAATAAATACTTATCTTTCTATTCAATTTATTTATCTCTGTTTTAGAAGAGGTGATAGTCCAACTAATGGACATTCGGACCAGGCTGTCGAAGCTGCGAGCGATGTTGGAAGCCAGGATCGGGGCTGACCTGTCCGACTATACGTTCTGGCTGCAAGACGCTAAAATGGTAAGTCTACGAAGATTTGGGGTCTGTTTCATATTGATTATTTTTCGGGCCCTGTGCTGAAACTAGTTAAGGGCCTTTCTATACTCTGATTCATAATCATGTAAACTGACAGATGAAAATGACAAGTTTCTATGCATTTAGACATTTTGCATGTGTCAAATTGAGTGTTAATGTATGGGGATGACACATTGACATCTGTCAGTTTACTTTACATGATTATGAATCAGAGTATATGTAGGTATTACTCAACCAAAACAATGGGGTATGGGAACTAATTTTTAGGTATCTTTTTTATATTTTATTTCAATACCTTTTACTATTTCAAGTAATCAATTTGAATATTTTTGTAATCAAGACAATAGTTATGTTTTAATTAATTTTTAAACATTTTAAATTCAAGCGTATTTGTGACGTCACAAGTGCGCTACACCATATTAATAGTGTTACCACGTGCTTTTTTCCCCAAATCGTGGCAAATAAATTATATGTAAAATGTTACTTGTGGGCAAAATCCCTTTTAATCGGGGGAATTTTACATCACTGTCTGACAACATTCCGGCAAAACAAAAAAACAGAGAGGTATCTCTAATCAATTTTATATCACCTTTCAAATAAATGTCAACTGGTTGGTAAGGTTTTATTGTAATACAACTAGCGCCAACTGTTGGTTTCTTCCGATAGACTAAGTGTCAATCACAGTAGATGTCGCCTAATGTAGCATTTATTTTATCTTGTTAGTGTAGTATGACTGAAAATTCTGCTGACCTTGGGTCAGATGAAGGTCAAACGCGATTTTATTGAAAATATCATTGATCTTATGCTTTTAAATTTTTAAAGCAATAAAATATGGTATGAAAGACAAATGTCTCGAAATGGTTTTCGATTTAGGACATGTTTGGTTTTTTTTCCCATACCCCATTAGGCGCATTCTGAAAATGGCGGCTTGAGGACTAATGATGGGAATACTTTCATCTGTATTATACAGTGATACATAGTAGTAATACTAGTTATTTATCTTTATCGTTATCGTATCGTTATCGTTATGTAACAAAACTTAATTGCCCAGTTGGAGAGCCACAAGACGTTGGTGGAGCAATGCATCCGAGGCTCCGGGGTGGTCCAGGTGAACGTGCAGGTGAGCGCGGCGGAGCGGAAGATCAACATACTGGACGTGCTCAAACCCGACGAGGAGCCGAGAGGTGAGTCAAGTATTATTGCCCAGTTGGAGAGCCACAAGACGTTGGTGGAGCAATGCATCCGAGGCTCCGGGGTGGTCCAGGTGAACGTGCAGGTGAGCGCGGCGGAGCGGAAGATCAACATACTGGACGTGCTCAAACCCGACGAGGAGCCGAGAGGTGAGTCAAGTATTATTGCCCAGTTGGAGAGCCACAAGACGTTGGTGGAGCAATGCATCCGAGGCTCCGGGGTGGTCCAGGTGACACTTTGGACATTTTGGGGGCAAATGACACTTTGGACACTTTAGGATCAAATGACACTTGGGAGTTAATGACACTTGGCTCACTGCCCACCGGGGGCAATTGACACTTTTGACACTTTGGGGGCAAATGACTCTTTGGACACTCTAGGATCAAATGACACTTGGGAGTTAATGACACTTTGGTCACTGCCCACCGGGGGCACTTGACACTTTTGACACTTTGGGGGCAAATGACACTTTGGACACTTTAGGATCAAATGACACTTGGGAGTTAACGACACTTTGGTCACTGCCCACCGGGGGCAACTGACACTTTTGACACTTTGGGGGCAAATGACACTTTGGACACTTTAGGATCAAATGACACTTGGGAGTTAATGACACTTTGGTCACTGCCCACCGGGGGCAATTTACACTTTTGACACTTTGGGGGCAAATGGCACTTTGGACACTTTAGGATCAAATGACACTTGGGAGTTAATGACACTTTGGTTATTGCCCACCGGGGGCAATTGACACTTTTGACACTTTGGGGGCAAATGACACTTTGGACACTTTAGGATCAAATGACACTTTGGACACTTTTGACACTTTGGTCACTGAGGACACTTGGAGAGCCACAAGACGTTGGTGGAGAGAGGTGAGTCAAGTATTATTGCCCAGTTGGAGAGCCACAAGACGTTGGTGGAGCAATGCATCCGAGGCTCCGGGGTGGTCCAGGTGAACGTGCAGGTGAGCGCGGCGGAGCGGAAGATCAACATACTGGACGTGCTCAAACCCGACGAGGAGCCGAGAGGTGAGTCAAGTATTATTGCCCAGTTGGAGAGCCACAAGACGTTGGTGGAGCAATGCATCCGAGGCTCCGGGGTGGTCCAGGTGAACGTGCAGGTGAGCGCGGCGGAGCGGAAGATCAACATACTGGACGTGCTCAAACCCGACGAGGAGCCGAGAGGTGAGTCAAGTATTATTGCCCAGTTGGAGAGCCACAAGACGTTGGTGGAGCAATGCATCCGAGGCTCCGGGGTGGTCCAGGTGACACTTTTTACATTTTGGGGGCAAATGACACTTTGGTCACTGAGGGCAAATGACACTTTTGACACTTTGGTCACTGAGGGCAAATGACCCTTTTGACACTTTGGGGGCAAATGACACTTTGGTCACTGAGGGCAAATGACACTTTTGACACTTTGGGGGCAAATGACACTTTTGACACTTTGGGGGCAAATGACACTTTTGACACTTTGGGGGAAAATTACACTTGGGACACTTTAGGATCAAATGACACTTGGGAGTTAATGACACTTTGGTCACCTGCCCACCGGGGGCAATTGACACTTTTGACATTTTGGGGGCAAATGGCACTTTGGACACTTTAGGATCAAATGACACTTGGGAGTTAATGACACTTTGGTCACTGCCCACCGGGGGCAATTGACACTTTGGGGGCAAATGACACTTTGGACACTTTAGGATCAAATGACACTTGGGAGTTAATGACACTTTGGTCACTGCCCACCGGGGGCAATTGACACTTTTGACACTTTGGGGGCAAATGACCCTTTGGACACTTTAGGATCAAATGCCACTTGGGAGTTAATGACACTTTGGTTACTGCCCACCGGGGGCAATTGACACTTTTGACACTGGGGGCAAATGACACTTTGGACACTTTTGACACTTTGGTCACTGAGGACACTTGGAGAGCCACAAGACGTTGGTAGAGAGAGGTGAGTCAAGTATTATTGCCCAGTTGGAGAGCCACAAGACGTTGGTGGAGCAATGCATCCGAGGCTCCGGGGTGGTCCAGGTGAACGTGCAGGTGAGCGCGGCGGAGCGGAAGATCAACATACTGGACGTGCTCAAACCCGACGAGGAGCCGAGAGGTGAGTCAAGTATTATTGCCCAGTTGGAGAGCCACAAGACGTTGGTGGAGCAATGCATCCGAGGCTCCGGGGTGGTCCAGGTGAACGTGCAGGTGAGCGCGGCGGAGCGGAAGATCAACATACTGGACGTGCTCAAACCCGACGAGGAGCCGAGAGGTGAGTCAAGTATTATTGCCCAGTTGGAGAGCCACAAGACGTTGGTGGAGCAATGCATCCGAGGCTCCGGGGTGGTCCAGGTGAACGTGCAGGTGAGCGCGGCGGAGCGGAAGATCAACATACTGGACGTGCTCAAACCCGACGAGGAGCCGAGAGGTGAGTCAAGTATTATTGCCCAGTTGGAGAGCCACAAGACGTTGGTGGAGCAATGCATCCGAGGCTCCGGGGTGGTCCAGGTGAACGTGCAGGTGAGCGCGGCGGAGCGGAAGATCAACATACTGGACGTGCTCAAACCCGACGAGGAGCCGAGAGGTGAGTCAAGTATTATTGCCCAGTTGGAGAGCCACAAGACGTTGGTGGAGCAATGCATCCGAGGCTCCGGGGTGGTCCAGGTGAACGTGCAGGTGAGCGCGGCGGAGCGGAAGATCAACATACTGGACGTGCTCAAACCCGACGAGGAGCCGAGAGGTGAGTCAAGTATTATTGCCCAGTTGGAGAGCCACAAGACGTTGGTGGAGCAATGCATCCGAGGCTCCGGGGTGGTCCAGGTGAACGTGCAGGTGAGCGCGGCGGAGCGGAAGATCAACATACTGGACGTGCTCAAACCCGACGAGGAGCCGAGAGGTGAGGGACTATACTCTGATTCATAATCATGTACACTGTGTCATTCACTGCATTATTCCTCTACCCAAAGGTTGTCTGGAAGAGATCGCTATTAGCGATAAGGCCGCCGATATTGTATTTGGAAATTACTATTAGCATTAAGTTCTGTTATGTGTTGTGCAATAAAGAGTATATTTCTTTCTTTTTTTTTTTTTTTTAATGGCCTGTATTGTGTTCATGACACATTTAATTTTGCCAATGTCAAGTGTAGTTTGATAAAGTGTAGTCAACAGTCGAAGTCAGTCGAAGTCACAGTCACTCAATAAAACGCCGGTGTTTAGCGTTTTAAATGTCCTAAGGATTCTGTGGAGGACTATTTTTAACAAAGCCGTAGGTTTTAAGACTCTATTAGGTCAAAGCAAGTTGTTCACGTGACAACTCACTCGACACACAATAGCAGTGTTAAAAACGACACAATTCAATGATTCTTATATTAATATCACCTTGCGGCACTTCACTGCACAAAGTAACACCAAATTTGTACACTAAAAACCACTAGATACTAATTAAAATATTTGGATTGCATCAGCCGATGCGGCTTGTTTCACAGTTACCTACAGAATCACTGATTCTTAATCATGTAAAGTAAACTGACAGATGAAAATGACAACTTTCTATGCATTTTGACATTTTACATGTGTCTAATTGAGTAATATTGTATGGGAATGACTCATTGACATCTGTCAGTTTACTTTACATGATTATGAATCAGAGTATAGAAGGGTGTATCTGGATTATTGGCCTGGCCCATGTTGAGGTAAGGGGAAAGGGGATGAAAGGTTGGCAGCGCACTTGTGACTCCACTGGCGTTGCAGGTGTCCATTGGCAGCAATTGCTTGCTATTAGGTGAACCGACTGCTCGTCTGCCCCTTCTCTCATAAAAAAAAACGACTAATGACGTTGAAGTTGTACGTCTAACGGATTTTCACTCGCTCCACCCCATTTCTCGACCCGGGATTCGAATCCGGGACCCCGAGATCACGGCCCGGTACTTAAACCACTAGCTAGACCAATGGGGCGTTCGAGCAAAAATATGTTTCGAATTTTACGAACATATCTCGGGTTCGTGATCACCGCACCAAAATGCCAAAATGCCAAATCATGATGATTAATTATTATATTTTGAAAGTTAAATATAAATAATGCCGCTAAATTTAGATTTTAAAAATAAACACAGATTCAAAAGAAGTGCGTCAATATTAACTTTTTTATCTTCTTTTAAGACTGTCTGTACCTATAATAAGGTACAGGAAATAAGGAAATATTATGTTTCGATAATTTTCCTTTTAAAGATGGGCCAAGATAGATAACTTTTTCGGGTCTTATTATAAGTAGCTCGGGTTTGTGATCACCGCACCGCATTAGGCAAGCGTGGTGATTAAGCCTAATCCCATCATAGTAGCGATGACTTGATTTCTATGATGCCTTTACCCTGCAGTGGGATAGTATACAGGCTGATACTTTACTTTTTAACCCCCATTATTTCATCGTCCCAGGCATGGAGATAGAAGAGGCCCCCGCGAGTCCCTCGCCGGACAGCGCGGAGGAGGCGCCGCACGCCGCCGCCGTCAAGTGGGTGGTGGACTCGCAGTTCAAGTCCGACCACAGAGTACCCGTGCCCGACGACCCCAGGCACTGGTGAGAGAAGCAATGACAATAGACACTTTGGGGGGCAAATGACACTATGGACACTTTGGGGGCAAATTACACTTTAGAGGCAAATGACACTCTGCACACAGGAGGCAAATGACACTAGACACTCTGAGGGCAAATGACACTATGGAGGCAGATGATGCTCTGGGGGCAGATGACTCTTTGGGCGCAGATGACACTTTGGTAACTTTGGGGGCAAATGACACTTTGGGGGCAGATGACGCTTTGGGGTCAGATGTCAATTTGGGGGCAGATGACACTTTGGGGGCAGATGACACTATGGGGGCAAGTAACACTGGGATCAAATGACACTATGGGGGGCAAATGACACTATGGGGGCAAATGACACTATGGAAGCAAATTACACTTTGGACACTTTGGGGCTAAATGACACTTTGGTTACTTTGGGGGCAAATGAGACTGGAGGCAAATGACACATTGGTCACTCTGGGGGCAAATGACACTTTGGACTCAAATGACACTTTGGGATCAAATGACCCTGGGATCAAGTGACACTGGGATCAAATGACACTGGAATCAAATGACACTTTGGGATCAAATGACCCTGGGATCAAATGGCACTAGACACTGGAGGCAAATGACACTGGGATCAAATGACACTCTGGATTTAAATTACTCTGGAATCAAATGACACCCTGGACTCAAATGACTCTTAATTCAAATGACACTGGCGTCAATTGACACTGGCGGCAAATGACACCATGGGCACAAATGACACGCGGAGGAGGCGCCGCACGCCGCCGCCGTCAAGTGGGTGGTGGACTCGCAGTTCAAGTCCGACCACAGAGTACCCGTGCCAGATGACCCCAGGCACTGGTGAGAGACGCAATCACACTAGACACTTTGGGGGGCAAATGACACTATGGACACTTTGGTCACTTTGAGGGCAAATGACACTATGGAGGTAAATGACACTTTGGGGGCAGATGACACTTTGGGGGCAAATGACACTATGGACACTTTGGTCACTTTGAGGGCAAATGACACTATGGAGGTAAATGACACTTTGGGGGCAGATGACACTTTGGGGGCAAATGACACTATGGACACTTTGGTCACTTTGAGGGCAAATGACACTATGGAGGTAAATGACACTTTGGGGGCAGATGACACTTTGGGGGCAAATGACACTATGGACACTTGGTCACTTTGAGGGCAAATGACACTATGGAGGTAAATGACACTTTGGGGGCAGATGACACTTTGGGGGCAAATGACACTATGGACACTTTGGTCACTTTGAGGGCAAATGACACTATGGAGGTAAATGACACTTTGGGGGCAGATGACACTTTGGGGGCAAATGACACTATGGACACTTTGGTCACTTTGAGGGCAAATGACACTATGGAGGTAAATGACACTTTGGGGGCAGATGACACTTTGGGGGCAAATGACACTATGGACACTTGGTCACTTTGAGGGCAAATGACACTATGGAGGTAAATGACACTTTGGGGGCAGATGACACTTTGGGGGCAAATGACACTATGGACACTTTGGGGGCAAATGACACTGTGGACACTCTGGGGGCAAATGACACTTTGGGAGAAAATGACACTTTGGGGGCAGATGACACTTTGGTCACTTTGGGGGCAAATGACACTGGAGGCAAATAACACTGGGATCAAATGACACTCTGGACTCAAATGACACTTTAGGATCAATGACCCTGGGATTAAATGACACTAGACACTTGGAGGCAAATGACACTTTGGGATCAAATGACCCTGGGATCAAATGCCACTAGACACTCGGAGGCAACTGACCCCGGGCCGATGCCTCGCGGGCGCGGAGGAGGCGCCGCACGCCGCCGCCGTCAAGTGGGTGGTGGACGCGCACTTCAAGTGCGACCACAGGGTTCCCGTGCCCGACGACCCCAGGCACTGGTGAGAGAAGTAATGGCACTAGACACTATGGGGGCAAATGACACTTTGGGGGCAAATTACACTTTAGAGGCAAATGACACTCTGCACACAGGAGGCAAATGACACTAGACACTCTGAGGGCAAATGACACTATGGGGGCAGATGACGCTCTGGGGGCAGATGACACTTTGGGGGCAGATGACACTTTGGTCACTTTGGGGGCAAATGACACTTTGGGGGCAGTGACGCTTTGGGGTCAGATGACACTTTGGGGGCAGGTGACACTTTGGGGGCAGGTGACACTTTGGGAGCAAATGACCCTGGGCTCAAATGACACTGGGATCAAATGACACTCTAGTCAAATGACACTTTGGGAGCAAATGACCCTGGGCTCAAATGACACTGGGATCAAATGACACCGGGGCCAAATGACACTTTGGGAGCAAATGACACTTAGGGACCAAATGACCCTGGGATCAAATGACACTTGACACTCGGAGGCACCTGGCCCCGGGCCGATGCCTCGCCGGACAGCGCGGAGGAGGCGCCGCACGCCGCCGCCGTCAAGTGGGTGGTGGACTCGCAGTTCAAGTCCGACCACAGGGTACCCGTGCCCGACGACCCCAGGCACTGGTGAGAGACGCAATCACACTAGACACTATGGGGGGCAAATGACACTAGACACTTTGGGGGGCAGATGACACTAGACACTTTGGGGGGCAAATGACACTAGACACTTTGGGGGGCAAATGACACTAGACACTTTGGGGGGCAAATGACACTAGACACTTTGGGGGGCAGATGACACTAGACACTTTGGGGGGCAAATGACACTAGACACTTTGGGGGGCAAATGACACTAGACACTTTGGGGGGGCGATGACACTAGACACTTTGGGGGGCAAATAAACACTTTGGACACTGTAGGGAGCAATTACACTTTGGACACTTTGGGGGCAGATGACACTTTTGGTCACTTTGGTGGGCAGATGACACTTTGGTCACTTTGGGGGGCAGGTGACACTTTGGTCACTTTGGGGACAAGTGACACTGGGATCAATGACACTAGACACTTGGAGGCAAGTGACACTTTGGGGGCAGATGACGCTCTGGGGCAAATGACACTGGATCAAATGACACTAGACACTTGTAGGCACCTGACCCCGCGAGTCCCTCGCCGGACAGCGCGGAGGAGGCGCCGCACGCCGCCGCCGTCAAGTGGGTGGTGGACTCGCAGTTCAAGTCCGACCACAGAGTACCGTGCCCGACGACCCCAGCACTGGTGAGAGACGCATCACACTAGACACTATGGGGGCAAATGACACTAGACCTTTGGGGGCAGATGACACTAGACACTTTGGGGGCAAATGACACTAGACACTTTGGGGGCAAATGACACTAGACACTTTGGGGGCAAATGACACTAGACACTTTGGGGGCAGATGACACTAGACACTTTGGGGGCAAATGACACTAGACACTTTGGGGGCAAATGACACTAGACACTTTGGGGGCAGATGACACTAGACACTTTGGGGGCAAATAACACTTTGGACACTTAGGGAGCAAATTACACTTGGACACTTTGGGGGCAGATGACACTTTGGTCACTTGGGGGCAGATGACACTTTGGTCACTTTGGGGCAGGTGACACTTTGGTCACTTTGGGGACAAGTGACACTGGGATCAATGACCCTAGACACTTGGAGGCAAGTGACACTTTGGGGGCACATGGCTCTTGGGGACAAGTGACCCTGGCATCAAATGCCACTAGACACTCGGAGGCACCTGACCCCGCGAGTCCCTCGCCGGACAGCGCGGAGGAGGCGCCGCACGCCGCCGCCGTCAAGTGGGTGGTGGACTCGCAGTTCAAGTCCGACCACAGAGTACCGTGCCCGACGACCCCAGCACTGGTGAGAGACGCATCACACTAGACACTATGGGGGCAAATGACACTAGACCTTTGGGGGCAGATGACACTAGACACTTTGGGGGCAAATGACACTAGACACTTTGGGGGCAAATGACACTAGACACTTTGGGGGCAAATGACACTAGACACTTTGGGGGCAGATGACACTAGACACTTTGGGGGCAAATGACACTAGACACTTTGGGGGCAAATGACACTAGACACTTTGGGGGGCAGATGACACTAGACACTTTGGGGGCAAATAACACTTTGGACACTTAGGGAGCAAATTACACTTTGGACACTTTGGGGGCAGATGACACTTTGGTCACTTTGGGGGCAGATGACACTTTGGTCACTTTGGGGGCAGGTGACACTTTGGTCACTTTGGGGACAAGTGACACTGGGATCAAATGACACTAGACACTTGGAGGCAAGTGACACTTTGGGGGCACATGGCTCTTTGGGGACAAGTGACCCTGGGATCAAATGCCACTAGACACTTGTAGGCACCTGACCCCGCGAGTCCCTCGCCGGACAGCGCGGAGGAGGCGCCGCACGCCGCCGCCGTCAAGTGGGTGGTGGACTCGCAGTTCAAGTCCGACCACAGAGTACCCGTGCCCGACGACCCCAGGCACTGGTGAGAGAAGCAATCACACTAGACACTTTGGGGGCAAATGACACTATGGACACTTTGGGGGCAAATTACACTTTAGAGGCAAATGACACTCTGCACCCAGGAGGCAAATGACACTAGACACTCTGAGGGCAAATGACACTATGGGGGCAGATGACGCTCTGGGGGCCAATGACACTTTGGGGGCAGATGACACTTTGGGGGCAGATGACACTTTGGGGGCAGTTGACACATTGGGGTCAGATGACACTTTGGACACTTTGGGGGCAAATGACACTTTGGGGCAGATGACGCTTTGAGGTCAGATGACACTTTGGGGCAGATTACACTTTGGGCATATGACACCTTGGGGGCAAATGACACTTTGGACACTTTGGGGGGCAATGACACTAGACACTTTGGGGGGCAAATGACACTAGACACTTTGGGGGGCAAATGACACTAGACACTTTGGGGGGCAAATGACACTTTGGACACTTAGGGAGCAAATTACACTTTGGACACTTTGGGAGCAAATGACACTGGGATCAAATGACTCTCGAGTCAAATGACACTTTGGCTCAAATGGCACTGGGATCAAATGACCCTGGGATCAAATGACGCTGGGATTAATGACCCTGGGATCAAATGCCACTAGACACTTGTAGGCACCTGACCCCGCGAGTCCCTCGCCGGACAGCGCGGAGGAGGCGCCGCACGCCGCCGCCGTCAAGTGGGTGGTGGACTCGCAGTTCAAGTCCGACCACAGGGTGCCCGTGCCAGATGACCCCAGGCACTGGTGAGAGAGACAGACCCATAGACAATAACTCTACAGACTTGTAGACAATGACTTTCCACACTCGTGGACAGATCCTGAACATTGCACCTTTTGGGGTCAAATGACACTTGAGGCACGCGGGGGCAAATGACACTTTGGGGGCAAATGACACTTTGGTCACTTTGGGGGCAAATGACACTTTGGACACTTAGGGGGCAAATGACACTTTGGGGGCAAATGACACTGTGGACACTTTGGGGGCAGATGACACTTTGGGGGCAGATGACACTTTGGGGGCAGATGACACTTTGGGGGCAGATGACACATTGGGGCAGGTGACACTTTGGTCACTTTGGGGGCAAATGACACTCTGGACTCAAATGACACTCGAGATAAATGACACTTTGGGATCAAATGACCCTGGGATCAAATGGCACTAGACACTTGGAGGCAAATGACACTGGGATCAAATGACACTCTGGATTCAAATTACTCTGGAATCAAATGACACCCTGGACTCAAATGACTCTTAATTCAAATGACACTGGCGTCAATTGACACTGGCGGCAAATGACACCATGGGCACAAATGACACGCGGAGGAGGCGCCGCACGCCGCCGCCGTCAAGTGGGTGGTGGACTCGCAGTTCAAGTCCGACCACAGAGTACCCGTGCCAGATGACCCCAGGCACTGGTGAGAGACGCAATCACACTAGACACTTTGGGGGGCAAATGACACTATGGACACTTTGGGGGCAAATGACACTGTGGACACTTTGGGGGCAAATGACACTATGGACACTTTGGGGGCAAATGACACTATGGGGGCAGATGACACATTGGGGGCAGATGACACTTTGGGGGCAAATGACACTATGGACACTTTGGTCACTTTGAGGGCAAATGACACTATGGAGGTAAATGACACTTTGGGGGCAAATGACACTATGGACACTTTGGTCACTTTGAGGGCAAATGACACTATGGAGGTAAATGACACTTTGGGGGCAGATGACACTTTGGGGGCAAATGACACTATGAACACTTTGGTCACTTTGAGGGCAAATGACACTATGGAGGTAAATGACACTTTGGGGGCAGATGACACTTTGGGGGCAAATGACACTATGGACACTTTGGGGGCAAATGACACTGTGGACACTCTGGGGGCAAATGACACTTTGGGAGAAAATGACACTTTGGGGGCAGATGACACTTTGGTCACTTTGGGGGCAAATGACACTGGAGGCAAATAACACTGGGATCAAATGACACTCTGGACTCAAATGACACTTTAGGATCAATGACCCTGGGATTAAATGACACTAGACACTTGGAGGCAAATGACACTTTGGGATCAAATGACCCTGGGATCAAATGCCACTAGACACTCGGAGGCACCTGGCCCCGGGCCGATGCCTCGCGGGCGCGGAGGAGGCGCCGCACGCCGCCGCCGTCAAGTGGGTGGTGGACTCGCAGTTCAAGTCCGACCACAGAGTACCCGTGCCAGATGACCCCAGGCACTGGTGAGAGAAGCAATGACAATAGACACTTTTGGCACAAAATAATTACACACAGAAGTTAGACTGACCTGATTTTGAATTTAGAAGAGTTCGTTGACATATGCTAGGGTTGTTGCCCGGCATGAGTACATAAGCGCGCGGCCTCTACCACAGACCTCGACAGTTTGACAATCTTCTATCTATATCTATTATCTATATCTATCTTCAATACTATTTATAAAGAGATAACTTCTATAGACAACGACAAGGCTTATAGGTAAACCGAAAACCCGAAACGCTTGCGCGATGTTATTGAACACAGCGCCATCTTTTGGTTCATTTCTGAATTACGGTCCCGAAGTTAAGTGAGGGCGGGCCACTAGTAATACTTTTAACTATATTTTGTATTGTTTGGTGTAGGTCAGTCCAGCACGTGAAGCTGTGGATCCAGTGGGCGGTCCGCCAGTTCAACCTGGCGCGCGTGCGGCTGTCCGACTGGAACATGGCGGGCGCGCAGCTGTGCGCGCTCAGCAATATGGACTTCAAGTTAGTGGCTTATCATCACGGACGTATATATAGCTTTGACAAGGGGGGTTTCCCGCATTGCAAAACAATTACGAATCACTCCCCCCCCCCCTATGCAAATGGCTATTGAATTGTGACGTCACAACTGAAACTTTTGTGTGCTCGTCTAGTAAATTTTGTTTGGTAGCTATATCAAATGTTTCGTTTAAGTTAATGGTTTTATAATAAAAGTTGGTGGAAAATGTACGGGTAGTTCAATGTTATCTAATTATTTTTTTTAAATTTTATACTTTAAAAATGGACTTGCCTATGAAACTTTGAATGCTCAAAAAACCAGCTAAAAGTTATATTTTTAACTAAAAATGTTGCCAATGGTTCTTATTTACCAATATTTTGATAGAGTATCAATATTTTTTACTATATCGAGATTAGTCAAATACCCAATTCAAGGACTGGCTGGACCCAGCGTGCGTTATTACATGTACCTACGCATTCTTGAAGATCGTGAGGTTGATTTGTTAATTTACCGTCCCAGGGCTATCTACAATTTGCTACCCCACCAACCTTGCCGGCCCCTTAATTAAGTCGCCCTTGGCTATAGCCGATTCAACCTTATGTCAAACCAAGCGTCAGTGGGGAGAGGGTCCGGACCCCCTGGACCCCGTGGACCCCCCCCCCCTATATACGTCCATGTCTTTATTGCACTCTGTTACAAAAGGTAGTAAAAAAACAGAATAGGTACAATCCCTTACCTACCTTAGGTACCCATTCCCTTTATTCCCATTCGCCCCTTTCAAGTTCGCCACCGCGGTGGCGATTGGGAATTTTTAAGTCCCATTTGCCCCCTTCAAGTTTCCTGGTACTTTGAAACAGGGATGTTACGAATATTCGCATTCGCATTCGCTATGCGAATGGTTCGCAGCGTTTTTGACATTCGCATCGACATTCGCATTCGCTTAAATCAATGCGAATGTGTGCAGGTCGTGCTTGCGTGAACTCGTGACTCTTGATCTTGCTAGATCTAGGCTGCATCGGCCGCGCTGTTCGCGACCGATGTATGTATTTTAAGTAATTAAAATCATTGATTTAGGTATATGTTGTTTTTTTACATTTGATGTGACTGATGTCTTAAGTACTTAACATTCGCATTCGCACATTCGCGGCGTAAACATTCGCATTCGCGAATGTGAAAATTTTGACATTCGTAACATCCCTACTTTGAAAGTGTAAAATTTTTAAGGCCACGATGTTTTTCATTATTAAACTTAAGTATTATTTTATTGCTCATAGAAAGCTAATGTCCAGTGAGGTTTCATTTAAATAATTTCTATTGATTGATAAAAATCCAATTTACTTTTATCTAAGTCTGTAATGTTTTACTTTCATAAAAAATATCATACTGTCGCCACAATCAGTGTAAATAGGTTGGCGGCGCTAGTATCGTCGAGTACTGTACTGTCTCAAATACCAAATAAGCCAATCTTTTATTGTATTGTTCCAGAGAAAAAGTACCTTCAGACCCGGGAGACTTGTTTTGGACGCATTTCGAATTGTTAAGAAAATGCAAATTCATTGGTAAGTAAAAAAAGTATGTAATTATTATCAACTAGTGGCCCGCCCTCACTTCGCTTCGGGACCGTAGTTCAGAAACGAACCAATAGATGGCGCTGTGCTCAATTACATCGCGCAAGCGTTTCGTGTTTTCGGTTTACCTATAAGCCTTGTCGTTGTCTATAGACGTTATCTCTTTATAAATAGTATATAGATATGTTTGTTGTTGTTTCCAGCTGTGGTGCAACCGGACGAGAATGCGCCCAACAAGGATCCATTGGAGGTGCCGCAATCCGCCATCAAGAAGAAGCCGAAACAGGTGAGCATCCATACTAATCTATACTAATATAATCTATACTAATATAATAAAGCTGAAGAGTTTGTTTGTTTGTTTGAACGCGCTAATCTCCGAAACTACTGGTGCGATTTGAATAATTCTTTTTTTGTTGGATAGTCCATTTATCGAGGAAGGCTATAGGCTAAATAACATTACGCTATGACCAATAGGAGCAAAGACAGAACGGTAAATGTGTAAAAAACGGGGAAAATTATTCATTTTGAAGGCTTTCTTTTTTCATTTTAGGGGGTTGTAAGGGGTTAAAAGGGGGGTAAAAAGTTACTTTTCCACGCGGACGAAGTCGCGGGCGGCCGCTAGTATTATAATAAGTGAGAAGAAAGTGTGTCTGTCTGTTTGTCTTTCTTTCACGGCATAACGGAGCGACTAGACCCTGAGAAAGGATATACAGATCACCTGATGGTATAAATTCGATAAAAGAATTCAAAATAATGTATTGCTCATCAAGTAGTAAACAACATAATTTGGAAACGGTTTTTAACTTATTGTTTTCTAACCGGTAGGTAGTATTAGTAGGCGCATCGGAGGCCTGCGGGGGCGCAGCCCTACCCCAAGCCGGGACCGCGCTGGTGTCCTCGCGCGCTGGTAACAACGGACAGATCCAGCTGTGGCAGTTCCTACTGGAGCTGCTCACCAGCGCCGAGTACTATGACGTCATCCGGTGGTACGGTGAGTGACGTCATCATATCAGCCCACATACACCCACTGCTGTACTATGACGTCATCCGGTGGTACGGTGAGTGACGTCATCATCATATCAGCCCACATCCACCCACTGCTGTACTATGACGTCATCCGGTGGTACGGTGAGTGACGTCATCATCATATCAGCCCACATCCACCCACTGCTGTACTATGACGTCATCCGGTGGTACGGTGATGACGTCATCATCATCATATCAGCCCACACCCACCCACTGCTGTACTATGACGTCATCCGGTGGTACGGTGAGTGACGTCATCATCATTCAGCCCACATCCACCCACTGCTGTACTATGACGTCATCCGGTGGTACGGTGAGTGACGTCATCATCATCATATCAGCCCACATCCACCCACTGCTGTACTATGACGTCATCCGGTGGTACGGTGAGTGACGTCATCATCATCATATCAGCCCACATCCACCCACTGCTGTACTATGACGTCATCCGTGGTACGGTGAGTGACGTCATCATCATATCAGCCCACACCACCCACTGCTGTACTATGACGTCATCCGGTGGTACGGTGAGTGACGTCATCATCATATCAGCCCACATCCACCCACTGCTGTACTATGACGTCATCCGGTGGTACGGTGAGTGACGTCATCATTATATCAGCCCACATCCACCCACTGCTGTACTATGACGTCATCCGGTGGTACGGTGAGTGACGTCATCATCATATCAGCCCACATCCACCCACTGCTGTACTATGACGTCATCCGGTGGTACGGTGAGTGACGTCATCATCATCATATCAGCCCACATCCACCCACTGCTGTACTATGACGTCATCCGGTGGTACGGTGAGTGACGTCATCATCATATCAGCCCACATCCACCCACTGCTGAGTATAGGCCTCTTCTCTATCACGCCACTGTCTACCAGCCTCATCCATTTCTCTCTCTCTAGAAATGAACGAGGCTTCGAAGTCTTTCTATTCTAGGGTCCGGAGGGGGGGGGGGGGGTCTTAAGTCGGGAGCGTCTAGTATGTGGGGGGAGACTAGAGTCCAGGGGGGATCCACTGTCCGAGGGGTATTGTGTCCAGGGGGACTAGCGTCCGGGGGGGTCTAAAGCACGGGGGGGGGTCTTTAGAGTCCAGAGGGTTCTCCTTCCCATTGGCTAGCAGTTCCGTGTTCTTTTTTTTAATGGTATAGGTAGCAGACGAGCAGGCGGATCACCTGATGGTAAGCAATTGCCGCCGCTCATGGACACTTGTAACATTAGTGGAGTTACAAGTGCGTGGGTGGGCCTCCGGTACCCTCACTCACTTAGCGAAACACAGCACAGGGGCTGCTTCATGCATCAAATGAAAATGATTCTTAACAAACAATAATACTATCGCAGGTACAGAAGGCGAATTCAAACTACTAGAACCGGAGCGAGTCGCGCGTCTGTGGGGCGCGCGCAAGCACAAGCCCGCCATGAACTACGAGAAGCTGAGCCGCGCGCTGCGGTACTACTACGACGGGGACATGATCGCCAAGGTGGCGGGGAAGCGGTGAGACTATGCCACCCTATGTCATCATGACACTATGCCACCCTATCTATATGCCGCCCCGACACTATGCCACCCTATGCTACCCTATGCCACCATGGCACTATGCCACCCTATGCTACCCTACGCCACAATGACACTATGCCATGCTATGCCACCATGACCCTATGCCACCATATGCTACCCTATGCCACCCAAGCCACCATGCCACTAACACATGCAAGCACAAGCTGAGCCGCGCGCTGCGGTACTACTACGACGGGGACATGATCGCCAAGGTGGCGGGGAAGAGGTGAGACACTATGCCACCCTATGCTACCCTATGCCACCTTGACACTATGCCATCCTATGCTACCCTATGTCATCATGACACTATGCCACCCTATGCTACCCTATGCCACCCTATGCTACCCTATGCCACCCTATGCTACCCTATGCCACCATGACACTATGCCACCCTATGCCACCATGATACTATGCCACCATGATACTATTTCATCCTATGCCACCATGACACTATGCCACCCTATGCTACCCTATGCCACCATGACACTATGCCACCCTATGCTACCCTATGCCACCATGAAACTATGCCACCCTATGCTACCATGACACTATGCCTCCCTATGCCACCATGACATGATACAGACACACATTTTCCATTTATAATAGGGATGGATGTAGTGGTTAATGGCATGGATTATTTTATACAATGAAATATGGTGTGAAATACAAATGCCTGCTTAACTTTTGTTCCCACACCCAATTAAACTGATTTTTAATCATGTGGAGTGAACTGACAGGTGTCAATGTGTCAGACGTCAATTTATCACTCAATTTGACAGATGCAAAATGTCAAAATGTATAGAAACTTGACATTTGCATCTGTCAGTTTACTCCAAATGATTAAAAATCAGAGTATAACTTTTTCTATACCTACCAAAAACTGGAATTTAAGACCAAAAAACTACTACAATGTTGCTACTGCAATAAAATGATCGTACCATAGTATAGCCTTTTTTCTCAAAACACTCGCTGATGTAATTTATTTATTGGTAATTTTGATTCTATAATTTAAAAAAATAATTTGATTTACTTTTTTCCCTATATACAAGACACTTTAATAAAAACTAAACCATCCGTAATTTTAGTTTTCAAAGATGGTATTGCGCTTTTAACACTTTAACAATGTTTTTTCACCCACAACATTTTAACAATGTATGGAAACTTGACAGTTTTGTCTGCATAATAAGAAAAATAATGCCAAAATGGTTGGCGAAACCTGAAAACGTCACTTGAAAATGACATAATTGACATTAACCAGATTTGACAGTGACGTATCTGTCGTAAATTTTTTGGTCTCGAATTCCAGTTTGGAGTAATACTAGAAAACTGCTCATATAAAAAGAACATTTTTGTCCCCAGATTCGTATACAAGTTCGTATGCGACCTGCGACAGCTGCTCGGCTACGGCGCGGGCGAGCTCGCCGATCTTGTCAAGGAGCTGCACGACACACGGACCAACGGGCTGCCTGACCTCGACAACTGAGGACAAGGATGTTAGAGCATTTTTCCACCAAGGTCAAAGGTTCAATATCTGTGAATACTTACATCCTTTTAACCATGTGTTCTACAAACTATTCGGTAGCGCTACCATGAGTTGACATCTAAAACTGACATAACGTAAACTATTGCTCTGTCTCTTTCAAATGCATCACAATGAAAAAGACAAAGCGATAGCTTTCGATAGCGAGGATAGTATTTCAAACTCATGGTAGTGCTACTGAACAAATTTTGTTCTATGACTTGAAAATTCGCATAAAAAAAATCATCTGTCCATACAAAGTTTGTGACTTGGTCGTAGTCGTGAAAAAAAAATCGATGAATTTCGGAAAGTGGTTGAACAAATGTTCAGAAAAGTTGTTAGAACACGTTGTTAAAGGGATGTAAATGTTCACAGATACACTCTGTTTTGACCTGTCTCCGTACTAAGTAGCTTAAGCACTTGTGTTACATATATCAGACAACAGAGGAAACACAAATAAGTATATACTTACTTTTCGGCCAAAAAAGAATTCACCCTGATGTTTACGCGATACATACAGAGTGGTAAAAATTTTCATGAATTTTTATGTTTATTTTAATTAATAAAGTCACGTTGATCTGTATTTTTCCACCTTGTATGTATTTCTCAATAAAAAGTGACTTTTATTAAGTTGTCAAGGAAATATATAAATAGTTTAAGAAAAGCGTATATCGTGATACTGTAAATATTATTGTTATATCTTTAATTTTGTACAAATAAAGTCTATGATTGTTTTTATAAAGATTTGTTTTATTTTTAATCTATCTTAAACTTAAAATCTCAGGGGCCTGTTGAGTAACGTATCACCCTGTATACTGTCCCACTGCAGGGCAAAGGCCTCCATCATAGAAATCAAGACGTCATCGCTACTATAATGGGATTAGGCTTAAAAAAAAACACGATTTTTTTTTTTGTAAAGTGGTACCTATGTGTTTTTTATATGAATTTAATTCATTTTTTAGGGTTCCGTACCTCAAAAGGAAAAAACGGTACCCTTATAGGATTACTTTGTTGTCCGTCTGTCTGTCTGTAGAAAGATACATGTCTGTCAAGACCCTTTATTATTTAAGTAATTTTATTTTCGCACCCTCTCCCAAAGGTAACCCGATATAGGAAAATAGTTCAGAAAATAAGATTTTCAACCATATCTATCAAACAAGATATATAATAAATAAGTTCACACAACACCTTAATATTTTATCCTGACTCCGTAATAAGTAGCTTGAGCACTTGTGTTACAGATATCAGACAACAGAGGAAACAAATATAATACTTAAATACATTTATAACGCCCAGACACTGAACAAACACAAGTGTTCATCACACGAATATTTGTCCAGGGTGGGGATCGAACCCACAACCTTTGGCGTATGAGGCAGGGTCACTACCAAATGCGCCATCCGGCCAGTCGAGCGAGAGGAAGAGTCGTTATATCTGAAGGGTATAAATAAAACAGAAAATTTGTGTAAAAGCATATTTTATTTTTAATCTTAACCAATCTCTACATCGAGTAATTCACAGCTTTGGTCTATAAAGAGCGCAGTTACAACATAAAATAAACAGGTTGTCCCCTTTTCGTGATAATGTTATTGTAACAAAAATAGAAAAAAAAATACGAAATCTGTATTTTTGGCACTAAAAACGGGACAGCCTGTATAATAAAAATAATCTTCCATCGTGATCTTTTAAATATGCCGACGAAAACATTCATCAAAATAAACTAAGAAAAGAAAAAGTCTTAAAATATAGTATGTAGAGACTCTTCTTAAAAGAAATTGTAACAAAAAAGGATGCACTCTTTTTTTTCATAAATCAACACTAACCTCTTTCTACCCTCAATTCTTAAGTCTAAAAAAGAATATTGTAAGGAAAATGACAAAAAAAAACGGATTATTTGCTAACAAATCTAGCGTTCTCTCTAATGTGCGTAGGATTTTTTATTGTACTCAAAGCTTTTTCTTGTAAATAAAATACATAATTATTCTCAAAAAAAATTAATAAACAAATTATTTTTTTATTTAAAAAATAATGCATTTTTCTGTTTTTTTTAACTCTCAAATCCGTACGCAAAGAAAAAATGTACATGTACACAAAAACCAAATGCAAATATTCGGAAAAAATATATTATGAGCACCAAAAATAGAGAAAAAAATTATAGCGGTCGAAATATCTTTTATTTTGCTCTAGAGTCCCGTTATCCCGACCCCTTCATATTTAAATTTATCTTTCTTATATATTAATTAAAATTAATTATTAACAATTTTATTTTTTTCTTCCCAACGTCTAAACAATGATGCTTTTTTTTAAACATTTTTTCCTTTAATATTTTTTTTATCAGTCTTTCGTCGCCATTGTATTTCGATACAATTTATCTTAATTTAAATAAAAATCGGTTCTTTTAACTAGATTTTTATAATAAACTATTTAAAGGGTCAAAGACTTATTAGAGCTTCTGATTTTTTTATTAATAAAATTATAAGAAAAGAGCCATTGACTGACATGGGGAAGAAAATGGAAAAATAGTTTTACATTTTTAAACCTAAATGACTGATGATTCTTCGCCTAAAGCCCGCCTTTGGGCTGACTGCAGTGCGACAAGGGTATTTTGGCGCGTGGATATTTTTTTACTCATTACATTTTAACTGGGAAGGCTTTATTAGAAGGAAATAAGTACGTTCACTCGACACCTTGTGAGGTTATTGACATCTTACAAGGGATTTACATTGGTTGGGTGTAGGCAATACACACAGGTGGCAGGAGGCGCATTTTAGCTAACGAACAACTTATCGACCAATGTAAATGCCTCATAAGCCCAGCAATATGATTCATAGAGTGACTTATTGAAAAATTAAAGCATAAGCAAATTAAGTGTATTTTCAATTACTTGTAGTATAGTTATCCATATACGACAACAATTTTCGTGAAATTATTTTATCATGCTTGACACTAAATCTCGTAATGTAAATTCTTCTAATGACATTCTGAATCGACACGCCAATCACCCTAGACGCACTATAAACAACTTTTGTCTCAAAAAAACAATTTATTACAAAAAAAAAACAAATAAACTTTGGCAAGACATTTTTTTCGAAAGAAAATCTTGTGACATCACCGATTTGTTATACGAAAATGATCCTTAACACCTAGACATTACAATTGCCACGTAAATTCGATTGAATATCACTTCCCACAGTTATAAACTTTTTACACAATTTAAGTCAAATACCCGACTAGAAATAAAAAAAATCCCTATTATTTGTAATGGTAAAAAAAGTTATTTACCTACTTAATTAAAATTTTTTTTATATTTCACAAAATTTTAAAAACTTATAGCCTCCATTTTTTTTCTGATAACCATACCGCATCTTGAGGCATGGTCCACTCCCTTCGGAATGTTGACAGCCATATCTATTATATTTTATAATATTCCTAGTCGGGTATTAAATGCAATTAAACATTTTAGTGCAATCCAGCTCATATAATAAATCTCTAATAATAATTATGAACAAATTTATTTTATAGTGCAATTCAAAAGAGAGAGAGGCTTTTGTATTTTTTTTTTTCAATATTTGATTCATGGTATATCTCCTCCTAGTAAAATATATACTACTTATAAAGAGATAGCTCCTATAGCCCATCACATCACACACATAATCCGAAAAGACCAAACACATGCACGATGTAATCGACACCCAGCGCCATCTATTGACGAGAATTGGAACTAAAAGAAAAATTAAGGAAGGGCGAGCTAGTAATTAATAAAAAAAAATATGTAAAAAATCAAGATATAGTTTGATCATTATAAAACTAGATTGCACTATGACTCAACAACCTCTTTCCTTACGGCAAATGATGGCAATTTTACATAATGGTAACTATTAATATATCTTCACTATGTTTCACGACTCTTACATTCGTAATAAACGAGAAAAAACGTAAAAACAAAAAAAAAAACTATATTTTTTACCAGTAACAGAAAAATATAATGTATCTTATTATATTGCTTTTAATGAAATAAAACGATATTATATTATGTCGAATCTTTCGGATATTCGGTAATAAAATAACTGAAACTCCAGTTTACAGATTTTTTTTTATTTCGCTATTGACCACGGCGTGTTGATAAAAATGTAAAAATAAAAATCTATTTAAAATTGCACACTTACCCCCGAATACTAAAATATGAATTTGGCAGCTGCAAAAGTAAACGGGGTCTATCTCTTGTGAAAAATCCGCCAGATGGCGTACTGTACGACTGAGGTACGGTGGCCAGCACATCAAGTTACTGCAATCTGTCAAATTTCTTCAATCGAACCTCACTTTTATGTCAAACGTGTTTGGTTCAATATCAACTGAGGAAATTTGACAGATTGTAGTAACTTGAAATGCTGGCCACTGTACATCAACATGGTGATTGGTTATTGTTGATGTGTGATATAAAAATGTCACTATACAACCAATGACGTTGAAGTTGGACCTTCAGTCTAACAGTACGCCATCTAGCGGACTTTTTCACACGCCATAGCCCCTATTTTATAAAAGAGGCAACATTTGATCAGCACTCGAAATTTCTTATTTTTATTATGTAAACTAAACTGACTTAAATATCAAGGTCCTATATATTTTGACCTTGACAGATTCAAAATGTATTAAAAGTTGACATTTTCTTCTGTCAATTTAGTCCAAAAACAATAATATAATAAAATTCTTTTCAATATTCGGGAGTTATATAAGATGTTATTTTAATCAGTTGTTTCCACTTAAATTGGATTTAATATTATGTGTTGCATAATATTTTAATAAGGAATAATATTGATCTAGACAAAACGAAACAAAAATGTCTGCTATGACGATAACAACGATCCATTATAAGATTAAGGGTCAATATTTAACCTTCAATAGGTTTATAAATCAACAAAAAATTTTATTGGTTTTCGCTCTTATGTATTGATAGATAAAGTTCAAAATCAGGATCTATTTTCCTGTTTAAAGTTGATACAACTGATTAAAACAACCACACACTGTAAATAAACAAAAATCTAATCTTTGCATACAATTTTGAATGCCAAATAAAGTAACAAAAAAAATAGTGTATAGTCCGTAAAATTTACAAAAACTGTTTTTTTTTAAACACATTGGTTCTATTGTAGTTGTACTGCCTACATCGACTAGCGTGGCACAACACTACTGTCTCGATATATTTCTATGATCATAAAAAATGCAACGTTTATGGTTGTCTTTTTTAATTTAATTTTTATTTATTTGGAACCAAAACAAGCAAAAAAAATATTTTTTTTAACTAAATCAAGTAAAAAAAAATTAAAAATTCATTTTTTTCTATGATTTTAGAAATATTTCATACTAAGTAAAAGGGGTTTATAACAGAGCTAGCGAAAGACTAGATTTTGTACTGAAACGAAACTAAAAAAAAAAACAATATTTGATATTGCAATATAGATGAAATAATTTATATATTTTTGGGGTACAATATAATGGTTTTATTTATACGTAATTTGTACGTTAAGGCCTCATATTGTATGAGGCCATTTATTATGCTAAAACTCTGAACATATAAAATAAAATAGGTAAAACATCTAAAATACACGTAAAAAAACAAAAAATATATAGAAAAATATTTGCAAAATTATAAACTTTACAGAAAAAGAGCATTGTCTTTTTTTATTATTACATATCGCCAGCGATATTGACTTTTTTTAAATTTAAAATTGCAAGAATTTAGTCAGTTATACAGGGTTACATCCACATCACTTTAACCTCCTGTTATACCAACCATTCTGAACACCATTTGATAAATGACTTTTAGAAATTCGTATTACAAAAATCAACTTTTCATACAATTTCGTTAGTGTCTAATATAATTTTTGTCGAAATAATTTTTTTTTTCAGATCGGTTGATAAGAATATTATTATGTTGTTAAAGATATGTAAATAACAACAAATAAAATAAAGCATTAATAAATTTTAATAACAAAAATGTAAAAAAAATATTTTAGATTTTTTCTTTAGTTCAGAGTTCAAGCAAGTTTTTATTTACCCAATAAAATATATTATTTTAATAAAATAACATTATCCGTGGAGAGATTATCGTCATTTAGAAGATATTTCTTTTATATCTAAATATATATTTTTATTTTCACCTTTGGAATGTTCTCGTCACTGGAGGATTCTTGAAATATCCTAAAATAATAAAAAAAATCAATAAAGAATTTTAAATTAAACAAAAAAATATATTTTTACTAATTTAAATTTACACTTTTTTATTTATATTTTTAAATTACCTCGGCGGTGATCGTGAAGGTAGCTTTTTTTACATTATTGCGGACAAACGAGCAGACGGCTCACCTGATGGTAAGTATTACCGTTAAACCCTGTATATTATAGAGTTGGTCTTACCTCGTATCTGTGCAGTAAGGGGGGACTGGTGTAGTGTGGGCTTTCGCTATAGTAGAATGGTCTTTTCATCGTGTTCTGCCCTGTAATAGAACGTTTTTATTAATAATATTCGTTCTCTACACGGAAAAGTAAAGAAAAGTGTGTGAAAGTAAAACAGCCTATACAGGGTGTATCTGTGAACATTTACATCCCTTTATCTATGTGTTCTATCAACAATACTGGACAACATTTGTTCTATAATTTTTAAAAATTTACATTAAAAAAAAACTTTTCATACAAACTCGGTCACGTGATTTGGTCGCTTTATAGGGGACTCTAAAAAAATTCGATGAATTTCGAAAAAATAAACAAAGATGCGAATTTCTAAAAGTTGTTGAACAAAAATGTTCACAGATACACCCTGTACATGATGTGTGATACTCACATAGCTGCGTGTGCGCGGCGAGAGCATTTTGCTTGGCGATGAGAAGCTCCGCGCCAGGACGCGCGCCCTCGTAGTACCCGCCTACACCAAATCAACAACTTAAGTAAATTATGTACAGTGGCCAGCACATCAAGTTACTACAATCTGTCAAATTTCCTCAGTTGATATTGAACCAAACACGTTTGACATAAAAGTGAGGTTCGATTGAAGAAATTTGACAGATTGTAGTAACTTGATGTGCTGGCCACCGACGTAAATAAATCATGTTGACGTCCCTATTAATTTAATTTAAATTGAAAATGTGACGTGACCAAATTAAGGATGGTGTGACCTAAAGTGGGAGTAGCCCTCCCACCTCCCACCCTCTTGTCACACAATGTGACACTTCACCGACCCCCCACCCTTCCCCTTAACATGTGACGTAATTTATGGATGTGATGTGACGTAGTTTAAGGATGCGATGTGACGTAGTTTATGGATGTGATGTGACGTAGTTTATAGATGCGATGTGACGTAAGTTATGGATGTGATGTGACGTAGTATAAAAATGCGATGTGACGTAGTTTAAAAATGCGATGTGACGTATTTTATGGATGCGATGTGACGTAATTTATCGATGCGATGTGATGTAATTAATGGGTGCGATGTGACGTAATTAATGGATTGTGACGTAATTTATCGATACGATGTGACGTAATTTATGGATGCAATGTGACGTAATTTAAGGATGCGATGTGAAGTAATTAATGGATTCGATGTGACGTAATTTATGGATGTGATGTGACGTAAATTATGAATGCGATGTGACGTTATTTATGGATGCAATGTGACGTAATTTATGAATCCAAATAGGTGGTTATGGTTAAGATATTATTGTCAACTCACCAGCGGGATTGTGTCCATTAGAATAGTACGGGCTGCCCTGTGGTTGCATCACGTTTTCACAGCCTGAGGGACAAAATAAATGTTACATACAAACATTAGGCCTGGAAAGATATCCTTAAATGGCGTTTATACGACTTTTAGAATTGTTTTTTTTATCTGATATGCACACTGAACCAACCGGGTCGTCTAAGATCAAAATAAAATCACCGATTTCACATAAAATCTGCTAAAGTAATACTTAGAATGGTCCCTGAGCTACTAACTACCATAATTCGCTATTTGACAGTTGTAGAAATAAAATATTTTTTATATGGTAGCTTATAAGTAAACATTTATCATCCAATATGTTTTTTGCATTAAAACAATTTATTAATATTTTATTTTTGGAATATTAATCTCAGTTTTCTTTTATCTGTATCGACAAGTGGCGGCCATGGTTAATCTTCGTATGACGTCAGAACTCAATAAACACAGACCAAGTGTCAATAAACAAAACGTCAAGGTCAACGTCAAAAGTGGAGAATAATCGCTCAAATATTGAGTTGTGACGTCTTATCATGGAGATGTCACGTGACACAGTGTTTTAGCGCGAATTTCAAACCAAAAGATAAAAAAATCATGTTTTCTTATCAAATAAATCTTTTTTGAAAAAAATATAATTGTAGGGGGGTTTAAAATAAGTCTATAGATATTATAAAATATATTTCAGAAATCTGTCAAGTAGCCAATTATCTAGTAAGGGACCGTTCAATTATTACGTAAGCATCGATGGGGGGGGGGGGGGGGTTCTTGACTGTGGTTACTTTTGATAAATTCAGGAAGAGAAAATATATTTTATCGCCAATTTTTGCTGACAAGGGGGGAGGGGGGTTAAATTTCTCAAAAAATCGGCTTACGTAATACTTGAATGATCCCAAACCAACCTTCGTTCGGATCGGGCTCCTGCTTGACCTGGTGCGAGAGCTGCTCCATCAGCCGCTGCTGCTGCAGCCGCCGCTCCGCCGCGTATAGCCCGCAGTCTGAATGAATGAATGAATGAATTAATTACATCGCTTATACCATGGGGAGCTCCGAGGAATTGTTCGGTTTGATTCCTGCCGCTCGTTCCACATCGTTCCACGCGGCAGCATTCCATCCATTTCATCTGGATGGCTGGCAGTCCACTACTGTCGCTTTGCCAGGAACTTTCTGCCGCGTACGACAAAAATATGGGAACGAACTGCCACCTGCGGTATTTCCGGACCACTACGACCTACAAACCCTTCAAGAAAAGGCATATCTCGCTCTAAAAGGCCGGCAGCGCACCTGTGAAGCCCCTGAGTTGCAGGTGTTCATGGGCACGTAATCGCTTAACATCATGTGATCCGTATGCTCGTCTGCCCCCTATTCTATAAAAAAAAAAAAAAAAAAAATCATTCACACACACAACACCTCATATATTGACCAGACTAGTGATGCCCATCGATTGTCGACTATCGAGTGAATGAATTAATAAATGAATGAATGAATAAATTCACACAAGACCTCATACATTGACCTGAGTGTGATGCCGATCGATAGTCGACTATTGATAGTCTATCGAAAGAACGTCGTATCAATAGTATTGATAGCCTATTGATAGTATCAATAGTATCGATAGCTTAGATCCAGCCAATACCATTACTTAAAAGCAATACTATCGATAGTATTGTTGGTCACGATGAATAAACTATCGATAGTGTCGATTGTTTGGTAATATCTAGCCATAATACAATCGATACTATCGGTAGTATCGATAGTATTTTCGAGGTCAACTATCGATATATAGCGAAACTATCGATAGTTCGGCATCACTAGCCCCGACTGTTGAGTGACACAAACCCGCGTGTTCGGCGGATCGCTAGACGATTGTTCAGCATGAATAATATAAATCTTGTAATGTGCAAGAAAATAAACGTTTTCAATTCGAGTTGGTACATTGATACAAACCCACGTGTTCGGTGGGTCGCTACACTATTTTCCAGCATGAATAACACAAATATTTAAATGTGCGAAAAAATAAACTTTCTAGAACATTCAGTTGGCAATCAATGCAACGAACCCGCGTGTTCGGGCGGGCGCTCGGCGTCGTCGAGTCCCTCGCGCTTGACGTGCGCGTCGAACTGCGCGCGCGCGCCCTCCGCGCCGGGGACGTAGCCGCCGTTCTGGTACCTACGGAGAATAATTTTTGAAAAAAAATAGCAAAACTGACTTAAAGACTACATCATCAATACAGGGTGCATCTGTGAACATTTACATCCCTTTAACCACGTGTTCTACCAACCATTCTATACAAATTTTGTTCTATGACTTTTGAAAATTCGCATAAAAAAATTTCATCTTTCCATACAAAGTCAGTCACGTGACTTGGTAATTTTGTATGGCGAGTCGAAAATTTTTTCAAAGAATTTAGAAAAGTTGTTGAACAAATGTTGTTCAGAATGGTTGATAGAACACGTGGTTAAAGGGATGTAAATGTTCACAGATACACCCTGTATATACCATTAAACAATTTTTATTGGATTTTTTTGTTTTTTTTTTTCAAAAACCACTGAGTCAATTTTGATAAAATTTATACGGGACTACCTTTGAATGATTACCTAAAATTGTTAATGCATTCCTTTACGTTATAAAAAATATTATCTCATAATCCTCACAATTAATATAAATCAATTGACAACGCTAATATTATCGCGGTGTCGCCTTAAGTAAGTGAAGTATTAGCACAAAATAATTATACACACAGAAGGCTCAGGCTGATTTTGTGGCATTAGTAAGTAAAGTATCAGTGAAACTCACCAGCTTTCCGGTCTGTTCGTATAGATTTTGTCGTTGAAATTTGGATATAAGTCCAACTTTTGGTAGCTGTCCATCTGCACTGACTTTGGGTACGAATCCTGGGAACAAAAAATAAATCCATACTAATATTATAAATACAAAAGTACTCTTTCACGCCAAAACTACTGAAAGGATTTGAATGAAATTTCATATACAGATGGTCAGTCTGAACCCTGAGAAAAAACAAAGGCTACTTTTTGTGTGTGTGTCTCTCTGTCTGTCTGACTGTGTCTGTGTCTCTCTGTCTGTCTGACTGTGTGTGTGTCACTCTGTCTGTCTGACTGTGTCTGTGTCTCTCTGTCTGTCTGACTGTGTGTGTCTCTCTCTGTCTGTCTGACTGTGTGTGTGTCTCTGTCTGACTGCGTGTATGTCTCTGTCTGACTGTATGTGTGTCTCTCTCTGTCTGTCTGTGTGTGTGTCTCTCTGTCTGTCTGACTTGTGTGTGTCTCTGTCTGACTTGTGTGTGTCTCTCTGTCTGCTGACTGTGTGTGTGTCTCTTCTGACTGTGTGTGTGTCCTCTCTGTCTGTCTGACTTTGTGTGTGTCTCTGTCTGACTGTGTGTGTGTCTCTGTCTGACTGTGTGTGTGTCCTCTCTGTCTGTCTGTGTGTGTGTCTCCTGTCTGTCTGACTGTGTGTGTCCTCTCTTCTGTCTGACTGTGTTGTGTCCTCTGTCTGACTGTGTGTGTGTCTCTGTCTGCTGTGTTGTGTGCTCTGTCTGACTGTGTGTGTGTGTCTGTCTGACTGTGTTGTGTGTCTCTGTCTGACTGTGTGTGTGTTTCTCTGTCTGTCTGACTGTGTGTGTGTCCTCGTCTGACTGTGTGTGTGTCTCTCTGTCTGTCTGAGTGTGTGTGTGTCTCTGTCTGTCTGTGTGTGTGCTCTCTGTCTGTCTGACTTGTGTGTGTCTCTGTCTGCTGTGTGTTGTCTCTCTGTCTGTCTTAGTGTGTGTGTCTCCTGTCTGTCTGTGTGTGGTGTCTCTCTGTCTGTCTGCGTGTGTGTGGTCTCTGTCTGTCTGTGTGTGTGTGTGGTCTCTCTGTCCTGTCTGAGTGTGTGTGTGTCTCTATGTCTGTCTGACTGTGTGTGTGTCTCTCTGTCTGTCTGAGTGTGTGTGTGTGTCTCTATCTGTCTGTGTGTGTGTCTCTTTGTCTGTCTCTTTGTCCTGTCTGAGTGTGTGTGTGTCTCTATCTGAGTGTGTGGTGGTGTCTCTATCTGTCTGTGTGTGTGTCTCTCTGTCTGTCTGAGGTGTGTGTCTCTCTGTCTGTCTGAGTGTGTGTGTGTCTCTTTGTCTGTCTGACTGTGTGTGTTTCTCTGTCTGTCTGTGTGTGTGTCTCTCTGTCTGTCCTGAGTGTGTGTGTCTCTCTGTCTGTCTGAGTGTGTCTGTGTCTCTCTGTCTGTCTGAGTGTGTGTGGTCTCTCTGTCTGTCTGAGTGTGGTGTGTCTCTCTGTCTGTCTGTGTGGTGTGTGTCTCTCTGTCTGTCTGAGTGTGTGTGTGTCTCTCTGTCTGCTGAGTGTGGTGTGTGTCTCTCTGTCTGTCTGAGTGTGTGTGTGTGTCTCTCTGTCTGTCTGAGTGTGTGTGGTCTCTCTGTCTGTCTGAGTGTGTCTGTGTCTCTCTGTCTGTCTGAGTGTGTGTGTGTCTCTCTGTCGTCTGAGTGTGTGTGTGTCTCTCTCTGTCTGTCTGAGTGTGTCTGTGTCTCTCTGTCTGTCTGAGTGTGTGTGTGTCTCTCTGTCTGTCTGAGTGTGTGTGTCCTCTCTGTCTGTCTGAGTGTGTGTGTGTTCTCTCTGTCTGTCTGACTGTGTGTGTGTCTCTCTCTGTCTGTCTGACTGTGTCTGTGTCTCTCTGTCTGTCTGACTGTGTGTGTGTCACTCTGTCTGTCCTGACTGTGTCTGTGTCTCTCTTCTGTCTGACTGTGTGTGTCTCTCTCTGTCTGTCTGACTGTGTGTGTGTCTCTGTCTGACTGCGTGTATGTCTCTGTCTGACTGTGTGTGTCTCTCTGTCTGTCTGACTGTGTGTGTGTCTCTCTGTCTGTCTGACTGTGTGTGTGTCTCTGTCTGACTGTGTGTGTCTCTCTGTCTGTCTGACTGTGTGTGTGTCTCTGTCTGACTGTGTTGTGTCTCTCTGTCTGTCTGCTGTGTGTGTGTCCTCTGTCTGACTGTGTGTGTCTCTGTCTGACTGTGTTTGTGTCTCTGTCTGACTGTGTGTTGTCTCTCTGTCTGTGTGTGTCTCTCTGTCTGTCTGAGTGTGTGTGTTCTCTCTGTCTGTCTGAGTGTGTGTGTGTCTCTCTGTCTGTCTGATGTGTGTGTGTGTCTCTCTGTCTGTCTGTCTGAGTGTGTGTGTGTGGCTCTCTGTCTGTCTGAGTGTGTCTGTGTCTCTCTGTCTGTCTGAGTGTGTGTGTGTCTCTCTGTCTGTCTGAGTGTGTGTGTGTCTCTCTGTCTGTCTGAGTGTGTCTGTGTCTCTCTGTCTGTCTGAGTGTGTGTGTGTCTCTCTGTCTGTCTGAGTGTGTGTGTGTCTCTCTGTCTGTCTGAGTGGTGTGTGTGTCTCTCTGTCTGTCTGAGTGTGTGTGTGTCTCTCTGTCTGTCTGAGTGTGTGTGTGGCTCTCTGTCTGTCTGAGTGTGTGTGTCTCTCTGTCTGTCTGCGTGTGAGTGTGTCTCTGTCTGTCTGTGTGTGTCTCTCTGTCTGACTAACAGAACTTGTTTTTTTTAAAGTATTTCGTTTACACGTACCTGTTTCTCGTACGGGTTGTGCGACTTCCTCTCCAGCGCGTACTTCTCCGCCTCGCTGTTGTACTCCTCGTTGGTATGATACATATTACTATAGCGCCTTTTTTAAAGTGATAGTTGACAGATAAGCATACGGCACCTGATTTGACGGATCACGAAACACCAGTGGACTTTTTTTTACCCACTTTTCCCCTATTTTTAGCCTCTTAATTTTATTCTGTGTATATCTGTGTGTGTCTGTGTTTTACTCTCTAAGTGTGTGTGTGTCTCTAAGTGTGTGTGTGTGTCTCTAAGTGTGAGTGTGTCTCTCTGTGTGTGTCTGTCTCGCTCTGAGTGTGGACGTGTGTTTTGTGTGTTCTGACGTCTGTCTCTCTGTGTGTGTCTGTCTCGCTCTGTGTGTGTGACGTGTGTTTTGTGTGTTCTGACGTCTGTTTCTCTGTGTGTGTGTGTGTCCCCGTCTGTGTGTGTGTGTCTGTCCTGTCTCTTTCTCTCTGTGTGCTGTGTAGTGTTGCGTGAGTGTGCATGTGTGTGTATCTGTCTGTCTGACTGTGTGTCTGTGTCTGTGTCCCTCTCTCTCTCTCTCTCTGTATGTGTGTCCGTCTCTCTCTCCTCTCTCTCTCTGTGTGTGTGTGTGTGTTTGTGTGTGTGGTGTGTGGCCAGTGTGTGTGTCCGTATGGTGCTTGTGTGTGCCCGTGTGGGTGTGTGTCCGGATGTGCGTGTGTGTCTGTCTCGCTCTGTGTGTGTGTGTGTGTTGTGTGTGTGTGTCCGTCTGTACATTACCTGTTTCTCGTACGGGTTGTGCGACTTCCTCTCCAGCGCGTACTTCTCCGCCTCGCTGTTGTACTCCTCGTTGGTGCGCGGTATGAAGTCCTCCTCGGTTTTGGTGTAGTCCTTTGGTCCTTCGTACTTCTTCTCGAAGCTATCCGTTGTCTTGGGGTACTGGAAAGACAATACACTAAGTAAAATATCAGCCTATACAGGGTGTAATAAAAAGGGGGTATCAACCTAAAGGGAAATAATGTGTACCTTGTGTAGATTCTATATGCAAAGTTTCAAATTAAGAAAAAAAAATGTAGGAAAAGATAAACAATCTTACCGTAATTCATTTATAAAATTTTGTATGCAAACAATTGTCAGGAAAGCAAGGGGTGGTAACTATTCAAAAAGGAGCGGTCAAAGGTCAATATCCCTACCATCTGATTGGTTTCACCAAGAATCGAATTTCAATTAAATATTAATAATCGTAATATTATCTTGGTAGGTTAAAAACTCTAATATGACATTTGTAAAGTGTGTCAGAATCCGTTCACTTTGGGATGATACCCCCTTTTTGTTACACCCAGTATATAAGTTACAATTTCTAAGTTTAACGTAGTGTAGGACGGCCTCAGGCCAGATGGAGTGACGATGTTCGCACAAGAGGGCTGGCTGGAGCTGGATGCGAGTAGCCGTACATCGATCAAAGTGGCGAGCATTTGGAGAGGCCTACGTCCAGCAGTGGACTGCAAAGGTCGCGGGAGTCCCTTGGATGCGGGTGGCACAGGACCGATCTGTGTGGAGAACGCTGTGAGGCCTACGTCCAGCTGTGGACGTCTATTGGCTGAAATGATGAACTGGACTTACCGGGTACCCAGGCGGCTCTGCAACCCCCTCACTCTCCCCTGAGGTCTGCATATCGTCTTCATCAGACTGGCCTCTTCTTTATTACGTCACTCCCTACGGTCCCCAGCCAGCCCCATCCAATGTTTCCCCGCTACCATTACAATATCGTCGGACCAGGCAGGTGGTCTACCCAGAGGACGTCGTCCCAATCTTGGCTGCCATTCGGTAAGCTTTATCCACCTATCATCCTTGCGCCTTGCCAGGTGCCTGCCCATCTCCACTTCAGCTCACACACTCGTGTACCAACATCATTTAAACAAAAATTGTAGTCAACCAGACTTACCGGGTATCTTGTCGGGAGTCCCTTGGATGCGGGTGGCACAGGACCGATCTGTGTGGAGAACTTTGGGGGAGGCCTATGTCCAGCTGTGGACGTCTATTGGCTGAAATGATGAACTGGACTTACCGGGTACCCAGGCGGCTCCGCAACCCCCTCACTCCCCCCAGAGGGCTGCGTATCATCCTCCTTAATTCATGCCGAATGCCGAATCCAGGGGAGGGGGGTTTTAAAAGGTAAGCAGCGCACTGACACCACTGGTGTTGCAGGTGTCCAGGCGGCGGTTATCGCTTACCATCAGGTGATCCGTCTGCTAGTTTTTTTTATGTGATAGGTAGCAGACGAGCAGGCGGATTACCTGATGGTAAGCAATTGCCGCCGCCCATGGACACCTGCACTACCAGTCGAGTTACAAGTGCGCTGCCAACCTTTTATCCCCTTCCCCTTCGGTGGGCTTTCGGTACCCACACTTACTCGGCGAAACACAGCACAGGGGCTGCTTCACGCCGGTTTTCTGTGACAAAGTGTTATCACTCCGGTCGATCCGCCCATTCATGCCGAAGCGTGGCCTCCCACATTAAGTCTGCCACCTATGTCGCATTTAAACAAATTGTAGTCAACCAGACTTACCGGGTACCCAGGCGGCTCCGCAACCCCCTCACTCCCCCCAGAGGGCTGCGTATCATCCTCCTCAGACTGCACCGGATCCGTCTGCATGATCGCATCCTGCTTCACGCCGGTCTTCTGTGAGGCCGTGGTATCACTCCGAGCTGGCCAATTCATGCCGATGCGTGCCTCTCTCACCCCTCCCCTAGGCCGTAAGCAGCGCACTTGTGACACCACTGGTGTTGCAGGTGTCCATGGGCGGCGGTAATCGCTTACCATCAGGTGATCTGTCTGCTAGTTCTTTTTTATGTTATAGGTAGCAGACGAGCAGGCGGATCACCTGATGGTAAGCAACTGCCGCCGCCCATGGACACCTTCAACACCAGTAGAGTTACAAGTGCGCTGCCGACCTTTAACTCCCTTTCCCCAAATTAGGCATCCGGTATCCTTACTCACTCGGCGAAACACAGCACAGGGGCTGCTTCACGCCGGTTTTCTGTGACACAGTGTTATCACTCCGGTCAATCCGGCCCATTCATGCCGAAGCATGGTTCTCCCACAATTAAGTCTGCCACCTATGTCGCATTTAAACAAAAATTGTAGTCAAACAACCGTGGCAGGCTTCTCACCAGATGGACCGACGATCTGGTGATGTTATGTCCAGCCGTGGACGTCTATTGGCTGAAATGTTGATGAATCGGACTTACCGGGTACCCAGGCGGCTCCGCAACCCCCTCACTCCCCCCAGAGGGCTGCGTATCATCCTCCTCAGATTGCACCGGATCCGTCTGCATGATGGCATCTTGCTTCTTAGGCTTGGTGTGCATGGACAGGGTCTGGTGGGGGAGCGGGTGGGGGTAGGGGGGTGTGTGGGGGTGGTGGGGGATCGAGCTAGCGATCGCGCTTAGGGTCTGTAGACGGAAGTTGAGCTGGAAAGGACGGATAAAAATATAAATTAACATTTTTAATAAATCTATGGAAAAAACGGAGGTTCTCAATGACGCGTAATCAATATCCTATCCTATTATAAATGTTGAAAATTTGCTTTGTAACTTATCGAAATTCGCATAAAAAACAATTGTGTTTTTTCCTTGTTTGTTGTGATCAATAAATATAAATGCTTACTTACTTATTTCTCTATAGGGTGTTTCAGTCAACAGATACCTACTCTCTTTTTATAACTCAATTTGTACAAAATGTCCCTTACGTTACATGATACCTCTGATATGGTAATATTGATGATCTATATATTCTTTTAATATACTATTTATAAAGAAATAAATTCTGTAGACATCGACAAACCTTATTTCATGCGCGATGGCGCTGGGTGTTGATTGAAACACTTGCGCGATTCAATCAACACCCAGCGGCATCTATTGGTAGACAGTGGAACTATACCCAAAACTGGAATTCAAGACCAAAAAATCTACTACAATGTTGCTACTGCAATAAAATGATCGTACCATAGTATACCCCTTTTTTCTAAAAACACTCGCTGATGTTTTTTTTGTTTTTTTTTTTTGTATATATTATTATTGTTCACACAAAACAAATTACAACCGTTACATAGATATGGTTGATGTAATTTATTTATTGGTAATTATGATTCTATAATTATAAAAAATAATTTTATTTACTTTTTTTCACGTAAATACAATACACACAAAACAATTGTAACATTTCAGGTGTTAATAACATTTGGTATCTACCCACAACATATTAACAATGTATGGAAACTTGACAGTTTAGTCTGCATAATAAGAAAAATAATGCCAAAAAGGTTGGCGAAACCTGAAAACGTCACTTGAAAATGACATAAGTGACATTAACAGATTTGACAGTGACGTATCTGTCGTAGATTTTTTGGTCTTGAATTCCAGTTTGGAGTATAATAGACTTCCAGCGCCATCTATTGGTAGACAGTGGAACTACGTTCCCGAAACAAAGTGAGGGCGGGCCACTAGTCCTATTATAAATTCCTTTTCCCCAAATTAGGCATCCGGTATCCTTACTCACTCGGCGAAACACAGCACAGGGGCTGCTTCACGCCGGTTTTCTGTGACACAGTGTTATCACTCCGGTCAATCCGGCCCATTCATGCCGAAGCATGGTTCTCCCACAATTAAGTCTGCCACCTATGTCGCATTTAAACAAAATTGTAGTCAAACAACCGTGGCAGGCTTCTCACCAGATGGACCGACGATCTGGTGATGTTATGTCCAGCCGTGGACGTCTATTGGCTGAAATGATGAACCGGACTTACCGGGTACCCAGGCGGCTCCGCAACCCCCTCACTCCCCCCAGAGGGCTGCGTATCATCCTCCTCAGATTGCACCGGATCCGTCTGCATGATGGCATCTTGCTTCTTAGGCTTGGTGTGCATGGACAGGGTCTGGTGGGGGAGCGGGTGGGGGGTAGGGGGGGTGTGTGGGGGGTGGTGGGGGATCGAGCTAGCGATCGCGCTTAGGGTCTGTAGACGGAAGTTGAGCTGGAAAGGACGGATAAAAAATATAAATTTATATTTTTAATAAATCTATGGAAAAAACGGAGGTTCTCAATAACGCGTAATCAATATCTATGCTATTTATAAAGAGATAACTTCTGTAGACAACGACAAGGCTTATAGGTAAACCGAAAACACGAAACGCTTGCGCGATGTAATTGGACACAGCGCCATCTATTGGTTCATTTATGAATTACCGTCCCGAAGAGAAGTGAGGGCGGGCCACTAGTCCTATTATAAATTCCTTTTCGAAATTCGCATTAAAAAAAATGTATATTTTTTTTGTTTGTTGTGATCAATAAATGCTTACTTACTTATTTATCTATAGGGTGTTTCAGTGAACAGATACCTACTCTCTTTTTATAACTCAACTAGTGGCCCGCCCTCACTTCGTTTCGGAACAGTAGTTCCATTCCACTGTCTCCGAAATAGATGGCGCTGGCTGTTGATTGCATCGCGCCTGTGTTTCGGGTTTTCGGTTTACCTATAAGGCCTTTTTTTTTTGTTGACGCTGGGGAATGCCGCTGACCCGAAGTGGGCTAGCGTAGTCTTGCGACTCTTTATGCATACCCTCTTGCCGGGGGGCAGGCGGGTTATGTCGGGCTCTCCTCCGGGAGGGACCGGAGGCATACCGACTAAACCCCAGCGACGCTCCCGCATCGCCAGAGTGGGGAGGAGACATGAGGACGGGTTGAAGAACCTTACTTCACATCCCTCCCCAGTTAACCATAAGGCCTGGCGTGGCAAATGAGATTAACCGCTTTATAAATAGTATAGATTTGTCCAAAATGTCCCTTACGTTACATGATACCTCTGGTGTCGTAGTATTGATGATCTATATCTTCTTTTATAACGAGATAAATTCTGTAGACATCGACAAACCTTATTTCATGCGCGATGGCGCTGGGTGTTGATTGAAACACTTGCGCGATTCAATCAACACCCAAGCGCCATCTATTGGTAGACAGTGGAACTATACCCAAAACTGGAATTCAAGACCAAAAATCTACTACAATGTTGCTACTGCAATAAATGATCGTACCATAGTATACCCCTTTTTTCTAAAACACTCGCTGATGTTTTTTTTGTTTTTTTTTTTTTTATATATTCTTATTGTTCCACACAAAACAATTACAACCGTTACATAGATATGGTTGAGTTATTTATGATGTGGTATATAAGATTCATTAATTAAAAATAATTTTATTTACTTTTTTTCACGTAAATACAATACACACAAAACAATTGTAACATTTCAGGTGTTAATAACATTTGGTATCTACCCACAACATTTTAACAATGTATGGAAACTTGACAGTTTAGTCTGCATAATAAGAAAATAATGCCAAAAAGTTGGCGAAACCTGAAAACGTCACTTGAAAATGACATAAGTGACATTAACAGATTTGACAGTGACGTATCTGTCGTAGATTTTTTGGTCTTGAATTCCAGTTTGGAGTATAATAGACTTCCAGCGCCATCTATTGGTAGACAGTGGAACTACGTTCCAGAAACGAAGTGAGGGCGGGCCACTAGTTCGTTAAATAAATACTTACATTAGCATCTTGCAGGTCTGAGCTGCCTACTTGCGTGTCCTGAGAGTTGCACAGCGGGAGCCCGGCGTGAGTCGGGGTTGCCATCAACCACTTGTCTTTTTCACTGTAACAAAAACATTAACATATTTATTGCGACTCGTCATTCATCATCATTTAAGCCAATAGACGCCTAATGCTGGACATAGGATAGACCTCCCCCAAGTTCTCCACACAGATCGGTCCTGTGCCACCCGCATCTAAGGGACTCCCGCGACCTTCACTAGATCGTCGGTCCCACCTGTGGGAGGCCTGCCACGGCTGCGGCCTCCACTCGAAGACCTTTCCACCCAAGCGGCCGTCTGTTCACTCGCAATGCGACTATTAATATATAATTATGTCCTCCTAACCGATAATACGGCTGTGGCGGCCAATTACAACGATCAGCCATCGACGCAGGACATTTACAGTGCATATCTGTTACCCGCAACTTAATTTCGTCCGCGTGGAATAAGTATTTGGGTAGCATTTTCAATTTTATTTAAAAATGTAACCCCCCCTTTTAACCCCTTACTTTTCACAATAACAACTAGCATATGTTCTTTCTCAGGGTCTAGAACTCTAGACCATCTGTATACCAAATTTTATTCAAATCAGTTCAGTAGTTTTGGCATGAAAGAGTAAAATATAATATCTTCTTTCAGTAAAATGTTCTATCTACAATATTAAGGGGCTATTCGAATGAAACTAGCGCCGCCAACCTATTTACACTGATTGTGGCGAAAATACGATATTTTTTAAGAAAACAAAACATTACAGACTTAGATAAAACACGCGAGAAGTAACAATAATGTCAATTATTGCTAAAAGTGGCCGTTTTTGGCCGTGGAACTATTGTATTGCATCTTGAAAAATTCAATTTACTTGGATCTAAATTTGTTTTGTTCAAAATATCATATTTTCGCCACAATCAGTGTAAATAGGTTGGCGGCGCTAGTTTCATTCGTGTAGCCCCTTAAAGGTACTTTCCCTCCATGTGGCATGGCCGTGGGACGCCCTGTATAACACCCAGACACAACAAATATAAGTGTTCCTTACATGAATGTCAATACATTTACATTTTTGACATTCCACTCATGTCAAGCCACTGGATATATCTACACTGTGATAGTATAACAATGTAACGTTTTTATCTTGATTATTTTGCACTTCGAACCATGATAACAGTTGGACTAATCTTACAATTGTCAAAACAATGACGTCATCGGTGCGCGGTTTCATTCATTTTTTCTTGTCTTGTGTGTAATTTTATTTTAATATAATAATATGAAGACTCTGTCAATAAAATTGTGAAATTTGTTCTTAAGGAGCTACAGAGTTCCAAGTATTATAACCAACGGGGCTACCATACTCTATGACGTCATCATCATCAGCAACCCACGCTCGTCCACTGCTGGACATAGGTCTCCCCCAATGCACGCCACCGCTCCCGATTTTCGGCCACTCTCATCCAGCTCACTCCAGCCAGCCTTCGAAGTTGTCGTTCATCCCTATCTTGTCGCAGGCACGTCTCATCCACTACGCTTAACCGAGTCGCGGTCTCCACTCAAGGACTTACGGCTCCAACGGTTGTCAGTTCTACGGCTAATGTGAACCGCACCCACTGCCACTTCAGTTTGCTTAATTCGGTGGGGCTATGTCGGTGACTCTGGTTCTCTGTCGGATTACTCTACGACGTAAGCGGTATCAATTAATATCACCATGACTTCATTATAGTTGTACGTAGTAGTAGCAAGTTGCGGGAGAGCCACGCTTCGGCATGAATGGGCCGGCTCGACCGGAGTGATACCACTGTCTCACAGAAAACCGGCGTGAAGCAACCTCTGTGCTGTGTTTCGCCGAGTGAGTGAGGGTACCGGAGGACCACCCGGAAGGAAGGGGATAAAAGGTTGAGCAGCGCACTTATGACTCCACTGACTTTCTTGTCTTGATGTATAGTAAATACGTTGGTCTAGTGGTTTAAGTACTGGGCTGTGATCTCAGGGTCCCGGGTCAAGCAAAAAGTATGTTTCGAATTTTTCGAACATAGCTCGGGTTTGTGATCATCGCACCGCATTAGGCAAGCGTGGTGATTAAGCCTAACCCCATCATAGTAGCGATGACTTGCTTTCTATGATGGAGGCTTGCCCTGCGGTGGGACAGTATTAGGCTGATACTTTTTTAAATATTAGTATTGCAGCTGTAAAGATAAGTCCGTCAATCTAATCTGTATTTTAGAAAGATAGCAAAATGATAAAATCAGGTCTATCTCCGATACATATAATTATTATTTAAAAAAGAACTAGCGGCCGACCGAAAAGTTGAAGAAAATGAAAAATGCTTTATTACTTTCTGAAAAATCTTACTTACTTCAACATCGTAAGACCCAAAAGCCTCATATGAGGCAAAATCAATTGATTTTCTATTGTGTCTGCTGTCTGGGCCTTATGACGTCACTAAAATGTGGGTTTTCATAGTTCATCTCCACCCTATTGAGGTAAGTGGAGGTAAGTTTTACCCACCCTATTTGGGGTAAGTTTTACCCATCCTTTTGGGGTAAGATTTACCTAACCCATTTGGGGTAAGATTTACCCACCCCATTGGGGTAAGTTATCCCCTTAAGGGTAAAATGTGTGTATTAAGACATAATACTCCCATGCTCTTCTTCCGCTTAACTTCCCTGTACTTGTTAGCTGTGCAACTCTTCCTTATGGCTGCTCTTGATGCACCAAATCTACTCCTCCCATAGGGGTAACAGCTTTGGGGGTATAATACCACTTTGTGTTACACAGTGAAATGTGGGTTTTCATAGTTTATCTCCACCTTATGGGGGTAAGCAGGGATAAGTTTTCGCCCTCCCACTGGGGTAAGTGGAGGTAAGGTTTCCCCACCCTATAGGGTAAATGGGGGTAAGACTTACGCATCCAGTTGGGGGCAAGACGGGGTAAGTTTTTTTGCATATTTTGGCGTAAGTGGGGGTAAGTCTTCTCATTCTTATGGGTTAGTGGGGGTAAGTTTTACTCATTCCTTAGGGGTAAGTGGAGGGTAAATTTACTTATTTCTTAGGGTAAGTGGGGGTAAGTTTTACCCATCCCTTTGGGGTAAGTTTTACTTATCTATGGGGTAAGTGGGAGTAGGTTTTTTTTTACTAATAAATATTACTCACATGCCCTCCTCCCGCTTGACCTCCCTGTACTTGTTGGCTGTGCGGCTCTTCCTGATCACCATCACTGTGCCGTCCGCGTGGAGCTTGGGCAGGTTCTGGGAGGGCACCGCGTCTACTACTCTACACACCTCTGTGTGTACTCTCGTACACTTTGTGTTACGCAGTGAAATATGGATTTTCATTGTTCACCTACACCCCATTGGGGTAAATGGGGATTACATTTACACAACCTATTGGGTAAGTGGAGGTAAGATTTCCCCACCATATAGGGTACGTTGGGGTTAGATTTACACAACCTATTGGGTAAGTGGAGGTAAGATTTCCCCACCATATAGGGTAAGTTGGGGTAAGATTTACGCACCCTTGTGTGGTAAGTGGGGGTAAATTTAACCCGTCCTTTTGGGGTAAGTGGGGGTAAGTTTTACTCATTCCTATGGGGTAAGTGGGGGGTGAGTTTTACTCATTTCTTTGGGGTAAGTGGGGGTAAGTTTTACTCATTCCTTTGGGGTAAGTGGGGGTAAGTTTTACTCATTCCTTGGGGTAAGTGGGGGTAAGTTTTACTCATTCCTATGGGGTAAGTGGGGGGTAAGCTTTACTTTTCTCTGGGGTAAGTGGGGGTAAGTTGGGTAATAATACACAATACTCACATGCCCTCCTCCCGCTTGACCTCCCTGTACTTGTTGGCTGTGCGGCTCTTCCTGATCACCATCACTGTGCCGTCCGCGTGGAGCTTGGGCAGGTTCTGGGAGGGCACCGCGTCTTTGCTTAGCGTCTTCCATTGTCCTGGAATAAAGAAAAAGGAAAATAAAGTATCAGCACAAAATAATTACACACAGAAAGTAGGCTGCCCACTAAGAGCTAAAAACGTGTCATGTACTCTCGCATGCGCACTAACGGGGAAATACGCCTTTTCGACCACATTAATCCTAGCCTATGACATAAGATTGTCAAAACTGTCGAAGTCTGTGGTAGAGGCCGCGCGCTTATGTACTCATGCCGGGCAACAACCCTAGCATATGTCAACGAACTCTTCTTAATTCAAAATCAGGCTGAGTCTGCCTTCTGTGTGTAATTATTTTGTGGTATCAGCCTAATAAATAAATAAATGCGCCAGTAAATCACACCAATCAACCTGGTCTCAAACTAAGGCAGCCCCTGTTCTATGAGTACCAGGTGACGATAATTAACTGGAGGCGTCAACCCAGAACACCCAGACGCAAGAAAATTTAGTTTCCTAAATTGACCTGACCGGGAATCGAACAAGCTTTCACGCTTCGGGCGAACACCTTAGCCACTGCGCCTTCGAGGCTGCCCACTGCATCAGGGCAAAGGCCTCCATCGTAGACATCAAGTCATCGCTACTATGATGGAGTTAGGCTTAATCACCGCGCTTGCCTAATGCGGTGCGGTGAAAAATTCGAAACATACTTTTTGCTCGACTTGGCACCCCAAGATCACGGCCCGGTACTTAAACCACTAGACCAACGGGGCGTTGTCATATCTTCGTATCTATACTATTTATAAAGAGATAACTTCTATAGACAACGACAAGGCTTATAGGTAAACCGAAAACACGAAACGCTTGCGCGATGTAATTGGACACAGCGCCATCTATTGGTTCGTTTCAGAATTACGGTTCCGAAGCGAAGTGAGGGCGGGCCACTAGTTAAATATAATATTGTTAGGAAGGTCGTTTTCTTAGAAAATGACATATGACATTGTTTTGACAATTCTCAACTGGATATTCGCAACGCAACGCCTCCTGCCCAAAGATTTAATCATAGATTATGCCCTCCCCATACTTTGACTGCGCCGATTTGAGTCGCACCTCAAATAACCTAGTCTAACTCAACTGAGATTAGCACGGATTAGTTGTCGTTTGCACTCGGTGACAGTTGTACGACACAGCTGCCTGGATTTTTGACAGGAAAAAGCACTCAAAATGCCTTCATGTGCCTTTTTTATTGTGCAAGAAAAATACTACAAATTTCAAATAAAGCGAATGGTTGTAACATTTCACTCGTAAGTATTTATATTTCATCAATAATTTAATTTATTTTATTTTGTTGACAAAACATCAAAGTGTGATCGGCCAGCGCGTGACAGAGAGAGTAGTATTGGCAATTACTGTGAGACAAAACGAGACAACATCATTATCTCGGTGGCCAATATACTTAGACCCGCTGTAGTACTCAGAACTCAGTTGATAACAGCTCATTTGTCAATGGTTTACAATAATCGGGAAAAGTACGGTAGCGGCAGCAGTTTCGATAGGCATTGTTTTAATAGCGGTCAGATATAAAATAGCAATTTTATTTCGACTAGAAATCAATAAACATGCAAATAATAATTACGTATTATTTTTAAGTAAACGTTTATTGTTTTAGATTTCCGCAAGATCCGCGTTTAAATGAAAAATTGACCAAAGTTATCCGGCGGGATCGAAGGGATGAATACTGGTTACCTGGACAATTTAGTCGAATTTTCTCTTCTCATTTCAAAGAAAATTATTATATTTGACTCCCCTAGGTCGGCGGTAAAGTAAAAAGTATTACCTATATTTGTATTTCTTCTGTTGTCTTATTCTATAACACAAGTGCTTTAAGCTAATTAGTACGGAGTCAGGACATTAAATGTGGGGTTGTGTTAATTATTAATTAATTATTAGTTATAGTAAATATTAAGGAATAGTAGGTCAAAGGCCTTTATTATAGAAATCAAGTAATTTATTTGAATAAATAGATAAATGTAGTGTAACATTTAGAAATAAAATGTCCTATTAATAAAATTGCTTTTAAATTTAGGAATTGTTTTATTTTTAGTTCCCAGTATAAAAATTTGCTGACCGTATTTTATTCTCATAGATAGTGACTTTCGATGACACGCACACGTCATGTCATCAAAATATTGCCTCGTTTTTAGGTGTCAGGGCATATCTATGATTTAAATCTTTGCTCCTGCCATAATAATCAATGCCACAAAACTTTTGTCATTGTCGTACTTTTGTACACTTCTTAGCTAGATTAGATGGCGGCCACTGCAAAATTATGAATTTCATTGATTCCCGTAGTATAATTATATCCCTAGAGATATAATTATACACCGTAACATCCATACTAATATTATAAATACGAAAGTAACTCTGTCTGTCTGTCTGCTACTCTTTCACGCCAAAACTACTCAACGGATTTAAATGAAATTTGGTATACAGATAATCTAGACCCTAAGAAAGGACATAGGCTACTTTTTATTGCGAAAAGGGGGTTGTAAGGGGTTGAAAGGGGGGTAAAAAGTTACTTTTCCACGCGGACGGAGTCGCGGGCGGCCGCTAGTAGTATGTAAATCTCACTAGGAATATAATTTGAACTTGGCACCTATTTAGATATCTTTTTTTTTAACGGTGACTTCGACCAACAACTTTTTTTTACCTTGGCTACCATCTCACATTTATGTTTTTGATGGGATCTTAAAAATTTCCCGAGATATTATGATTTGAAAATCACAGTTTTGAACTTGATCAAAAACGCTTCATGTAATTAAAAACGTAACGTCACCGCTATTTATTTTATGGCTTTTGAATGATTGCTATGTGAAATGTTGCGTTTAAACAACTACTTATTCATTGGTCATTTGTAGTTATCCATATAGAAACTTTTAAGCTATGTATTTATGATTTATTTATTTTTGATTGTATGTATATATTTATGTATATTAATTATATTGGTCGACAGTGGAACTAGGTTATTGTTCCGAAACGAAGTGAGGGCGGGCCACTAGTAAATTTTCATAAAATTTTAGGACCAGTCGTCACACCTATTATGTAAGTAGACATTATATAATAGCTGTTTAAAATACGAGTTTTCAAGTAATAGATAAATAATTTATAATAAATGCTTGCAAATAAGATAAACTCAAATGAATACGAAAACAGAATAGTGACAGACGCAAAATGCATACGAATACGACCTTCAACGTATTTCCTGTATGTATGAATGTTATTATGTAAGTACCATTACTTTAAGAAATGGTTTTTTTACAACATTTTATTAACATCGTCAATATGCAAAAGTAAAGTATCAGCCTATATACTGTCCCACTGCAGGGCAAAGGCCTCCATCATTAATCCCAAGTAGAGACCGATTCGTTGCGGATGACGCCTTAAGGCGTCATTCAAATCTTTTTCGTATGGCGTATGAATGGCGTCTTAAAGAATTGATATCTGGAGGCCAATTCTCGGTTTCCGTTTTCTATGTCGAGTCGACTTGTTTTCCTATTGGTCTATGCGTTCCATGAAGTCGATTCGTCATAGAAGGCAAAAACCGAGATTGGCCTCCTGATGCCGCCTGAATGTTATCACTCATAAACAAGTCAAAATCATAACAAAAAGCAAAATTCAATCATGGCCGAAGACGCCTAAGGGCGTCACTTTACTGTGTGCCGGCTGACGCCAGTAGGCGTCACAGAAGATTTGTTAGCCGCCATGGGCAAAAGTCCCTACAAGTGGGATATGCAATGAATCGGGCGATACTTCACGCCGGGACAACTTTTGACCTTCTATAAACAAGTCCAGTCTTGTATGGACTATTGCTCTCACCTTTGGGATGGCTCAGCTAAGTTCTAAATGTGCCCTGTGGCTAGGGGCGTTAAGAATACTGCCAAGGTATTCAAGATATTCTTCGGAGTACGTGGGCATGCCCACTACTGGGGAGTGGCTTGCTCAGTGTCACAACTCCGCGAGGGAAAATCCTACTGGGTGTCCTGGTAGGTCGTGCAAATAGAAGGGCTGCATTACGTCAAACAATTTGGTTTAAAGTGGCGAGCGTGATTAGCGGTACGGTCCAGTCCCGGCTGTGGGGTATCCGACCGCGATTGCGCTGAAATGGACACCCCCACCCATAGACACCCCTAATTTACTTGGATTTTTCAAGATGCAATACAATATTTCTAACACGCGACAAGTAACAATAATGTTAATTTTTGCTAAAAACGGCCACTTTTAGCAATAATTGACATTATTGTTACTTGTCGCGTGTTTTATAAATTGTATTGCATCTTGAAAAATTCAATTTACTTTTATCTAAGTTTGTAATGTTTTGCTTTCTTAAAAATATCGTATTTTCGCCACAATCAGTGTAAATAGGTTGGCGGCGCTAGTTTCATTCGTATAGCCCCTTAAACGCTTAGCTTTCGTACAGTCATCATCAAAACTCCGTATAGCCTAGCCTCAGACAGTTTCTGACGTAAACTCCGCTCAATAGTGAATATCTATACTATTTATAAAGAGATAACATCTATAGACAACGACAAGGCTTATAGGTAAACCGAAAACACGAAACGTTTGCGCGATGTAATTTAGCACAGCGCTATCTATTAGTTCATTTCTGAATTACGGTCCCGAAGCGAAGTGAGGGCGGGCCACTAGTAGATTATAGAGTTTTTGATTTTGATCATCTACATTTGCTGTTGACTTTCGTACGTTCTTTGTCTCAGTGACTGTAACATTACAACGCATTTTGCTCACGAATCGACGACAAAAACAAACAGGAAAAAGCAAAAGTGATGTCAACGGAATGGGTTTTCCACCACAACCGACGCCTCACAGGAAAGTGGAGGCAGGCCTTTATTGATTAGCGCATAGGGTTGATTTTTGACTCATCCAAAACTTTAACATTACCCCAAGGTCAATGTTAACCGAATACAGAAAAGAACCACGCCACTAAGCCACGATTCGGCATGAATGGGCTGGATTGGAGCCATAAAGCCCTTGAGTGGAGACCGCGACTCGGCAAACGTAGTGTTGGACGCCCTGCTACAAGATGGGATGACGACATTCGAAGGCTGGCTGGAGTGAGCTGGATGAGAGTGGCCGAAAATCGGGAGCGGTGGCGTGCATTGGGGGAGACCTATGTCAGCAGTGGACGAGCGTGGGTTGCTGATGATGGGCTGGATTGACTGGTGATACGGCCTCTTTAGCAGACGAGCAGACACCTGCAACACCAGTGGAGTAACAAGTGCGCTGCCAACCTTTTATACCCATCCCCCCCGGTGGGCCTCCAGTACAGTCGAGTTCAAAAATATGTATACACTTTAGGACCTTGTCACAGTACATCATCATCATCATCATCAGCCTGTTGCAGTCCACTGCTGGACATAGGCCTCTCCAAATGCTCGCCACTTTGATCTTGCTTCGGCGACTCGCATCCAGCTCCAGCCAGCCCTCTTGCGCAGATCATCACTCCATCTGGCCTGAGGTCGTCCTACACAGTGTAGGCTACACTACGTTTACCGAGACGCGGTCTCCACTCCAGAACTCGTTTACCCCAACAGTTCACAGTACATATGTATAAGAAAACGACTTCCACTTTCTTATAAATATGTATTACTAGCGGCCGCCCGCGACTCCGTCCGCGTGGAAAAGTAAATTTTTACCCCCCTTTCAACCCCCTTTTCACAATAAAAAGTAGCCTATGTCCTTTCTCAGGGTCAGATTATCTGATATACCAAATTTCATTTAAATCCGTTGAGTAGTTTTGGCGTGAAAGAGTAGCAGACAGACAGACAGACAGAGTTACTTTCGCATTTATAATATTAGTATGGATGACAAGGTCCTAAAGTGTATATTACATATTTTTGAACTCGACTGTACCCTCACTCACTCGCGAAACACAGCACAGAAGCAGCTTCACGCCGGTTTTCTGTGAGGCAGTGGTATCACTCCGGTCGAGCCGGCCCATTCATGCCGAAGCGTGGCTCTCCTACAGTTAAGGAATAACAACAAAAAGAGTAAAAATTTTGAGATGGCCGAGTCAATATACAGGGTTATTGATAAAACACTGGCATCCTTCAAACCACCTTGTCTACTGGCCATTCTAAACAACATTTGTTCTATGACTTTTTTTTATGAGATAGGGGGCAGACGAACAGACGGATCACCTGATGGTAAGTGATTACCGCCGCACATGGCCACCCGCAACACCAGAGGAGGAGAGCAAATGCGCTGCCGACCTTTTAAGAAGGAATACGCTCGCTTTTTGAAGGTTTGTAGGTCGTATCGGTTCGGAAATACCGCTGGTGACAGTTCATTCCATAGTTTTTTGACTTTGTAAATTCGCGAAAAAAAAATCAAGTTTTCATACAAAATCTGTCACGTGATTGGTGATTTTGTATGGGGAGTCGAAAGACTTTTCAACGAATTTCGAAAAGTCGTAGAAGAATAAGAAATGTTGTTCAGGATGGTTAGTAGAAAAGGGTGGTTTGAAGGATGCCGGTGTTTAAAAATAACCCTGTATTTATTTAAAAATAGTGGCCCGCCCTCACTTCGCTTCGGGACCGTAATTCAGAAACGAACCAATAGATGGCGCTGTGCTCAATAACATCGCGCAAGCGTTTCGTGTTTTCGGTTTACCTATAAGCCTTGTCGTTGTCTATAGAAGTTATCTCTTTATAAATAGTATAGATTTTGTGATATGACGTCCTCGAATTGAATGGGCGATATTATATTCTAATTATACAATATATTATTCGTAAACATGACATAAACAATAACTCTGGATTACCCAGAAACGAGCTAGGTCATCTAATCTTTGGCCTAAGTTCATGAGAAAATCTAATAAATAATACCAATAAAAGGTGGCCTCCTGAACCCCATGCTCTAGGATTTAAAGTAAAATATTAGTCTATAATATACTGTCCCACTGCAGGGCTAAGGCCTCCATCATAGAAATCAAGTCATCGCTACTATGATGGGATTAGGCTTAATCACCACGCTTGCCTAATGCGGTGCGGTGATCACAAATTCCGATTAAGATTTAGAGTTTATAAGTATTTATTTTCATCTATACTATTTATAAAGAGATCACTTCAATCGACAACGACAAGGCTTATAGGTAAACCGAAAACACGAAACGCTTGCGCGATGTAATTGGACACAGCGCCATCTATTGGTTTATTTCTGAATTACGATCCCGAAGCGAAGTGAGGACGGGCCACTAGTATTATATAAATGGAGTGACGATCTGCGAAAACCCGTTGGTATAGACTGCGTCTAGCCGACAACAGAGAGAAATGACGAACATTGGGGGAGGCTTATGTCCAGCAGTGGACTGAGACAGGCTGATGATGATGATAGCGGGCAAACGAACAGACGGCTCACCTGATGGTAAGGGATCACCGCCGCCCATGGACATCTGCAACACCTAAGGCATCACAAATGCGTTGCCGGCTCGTATCTGCTCAGAAACACCATCGTAGGCAGCTGATTTCACAGTTTCACTGTGCGCGGTAAAAAGTGACGTGCAAAACGCACTATGGTGGAAAAAAAAAACATCCAAATGATGTCGCGGGCAAAAGCTAGTAAAAAATAAATAAAAAAAATTGTAGCAATGACTTGATTTCTGTGATGGAGGCCTGCCCTGCAATGGGACAGTAGGTATAGTAGGTTGATACTTTGATGTAACAAGTTTATCACACATTGTGGTTAAGTTCCTGGTAGCAGCCAAAATTTTGTATGTTTATATTTATCTAAATAATGCTGTTAAAACCCATATTTTCGCTTTTTATCGGTAGCGAGAATGCGATGTAGGGCGGTGTATCATGTTGCAGACAGAAGTTACAATCGGAGTTTCTTCGAAACGTCTGACATAAAGTAAATAACTACTTTGGTGACAGAATTGTTTTTACCACCTTTCAAACCTTCCCTGGGCTTCCACGAAAATTTCAAGACCAAAATTAAAATAGCCCACCGAATTAGCAAACTGAAGTGGCAGTGGGCTGGTCACATTAGCCGCAGAACTGACAACCGTTGGAGCCGTAAAGTCCTTGAGTGGAGACCGCGCCTCGGTAAACGTAGTGTTGGACGCCCTGCTACAAGATGGGATGACGACATTCGAAGGCTGGCTGGAGTGAGCTGGATGAGAGTGGCCGAAAATCGGGAGCGGTGGCGTGCATTGGGGGAGACCTATGTCCAGCAGTGGACGAGCGTGGGTTGCTGATGAAAATTAAAAAAGTCGGTTCAGCCGTTCACAAGTCTTAAGCAGACTGACGAATATCTATTCATTTTTAATTAAGTAGATTAACCACAAAGAATAAAAAAGCCTTGACGTAGACATGGTATTACTCCGGTCGAGCCGGCCAATTCATACCGAAGCTTGGCTCTCCCATTGTTAACAACTGCAAATAGTAGCATACTACTGTTTATAAAAATAAACAAGGAAGTCTTGATAAAAAGAAACGCCCTGTTTTTCTAGTGGTTTAAGTACCGGGCCCTGATCTCAGGGTCCTGGGTTCGATTCCCGGGTCAAGCAAAAAGTACGTTAAGTTTTTAAACAGTGGGAGCCATAAATCGATTTCACGACACAAACATTTTAAAACTTTAGCTATACAATACTTTTTTTTGACAGAAACAGTTTCGTAATTTGACCTAGACATTTCACAATGTCACCAATTGGGTATTTGACTAAATTTTTTTATAATGTGTTTAATCAAAAGACGCCTCAATTTAAGAAACATCGTTGAAAGAATCACTTGATTCTCATTTGAATTACCTGAGATATCACAACTTTAAGAGTACATATTTAGGGCAAGCTCAAAAATGCTCTATACAAATGGCTATTGAATTGTGACGTCACAACTCAAACTTCTATGTGCGCGTCTAGTAAATTTTGTTTGGTAGCTATATCAAATGTTCCGTTTAAGTAAATGGTTTTATAATAAAAGTTGGTGGTAAATGTACGGGTAGTTCAATGATATAATATTTTTTTAAATTTTATATACTTTAAAAATGGAGTTGCCCATGAAAATTTGAATGCTCACAAAACCAGCTAGACGTTATATTTTTAACTGAAAATGTTGGCCATTGGTTCTTATTTACCAATATTTTGATAGAGTATAATATTTTTTACTATATCGAGATTAGTCAAATACCCAATTCTCGCAGTTTTACCGCAACACAACAATAATGGCCAGCTACGTCGATACGACTGGGAATTCCCAGATATATCATACATCCGAACTAGCCGTTATAAGTCATACTTAATTCATTTTACAATAATAATAGTTTAACACTATCTAACTGTGGGAGAGCCACGCTTCGGTATGAATGGGCCGGCTCGACCGGAGTGATACCACTGCCTCACAGAAAACCGGCGTGAAGCAGCCCGTGAAGTGTTTCGCCGAGTGAGTGAGGGTAACTGGAGGCCCACCCGGGGGGGAAGGGGATAAAAGGTTGGCAGCGCACTTGTAACTCTACTGGTGTTGCAGGTGTCCATGAGCGGCGGCATTGCTTACCATCAGGTGATCCGCCTGCTCGTCTGCTACCTATCACATAAAAAAAAACACAACTTGTAAAATTGTAATGATCATAATTGAAAAGAGTGACTACTGAGTTTCTTGCTGATTCTTCTCGGTAGAAATCGACTTTCCGAATCAGCGGTAGCTTACATAATATTTGACATTCATAAATGTTCTTTAAGGACTTAAATTGAATAAAGAATATTTCTATCTTCTAAGTTTTGTCCTATTGGTCTAGTGGTGGACCAGTATACCATCAAGAGATGGTCAACTCTGCAGAAGGTTTTCGACGGTTGCGTGCGTTTGCACACAAAAGGCTTGACATTAGGAAGGAGTTCGATTGATGTGGAACTGCCCGAGCGCGAGTCGCTTGTGCTGTGGTGTTTCACGCCCCATTTGGGGAGAAGTGACACTGAGATGGGCTAAAGACACAGACTTTGTAGGGAGTGAAGAAACGCACCGGGGAAGAGCCCTTAGCAAGTACCTGGTGAGCGTCTCCCAAGATTCGGTCCGTATGCCGAGACGGTAGGAAGGACCATGGGCTGGTGGAGGGACCTATTGGTCTAGTGGTTCAACGTCGTAAGACCCAAGTCTTTTTAAAGGCAAAAACAAATTATCTTTTCTTGTGTCCTGGGCCTTATGACGTTTAACGTCGTAAGTCCCAGACAGCAGACACAGTGGAAAATAAATAAATAAATAATAAATTCACACAACATCTCATAATATTGACCTGACTCCGTACTAAGTAGCTTATGCACTTGTGTTACAGATATCAGACAACAGAGGATCACAAATATAATACTTAAATAACACCCAGACACTGAACAAACACAAGTGTTCATCACACGAATGTTTGTCCAGGGTGGGGATCGAACCCACGACCTTTGGCGTATGAGGCAGGGTCACTACCATTGCGCCAACCGGCCAGTCTATGACTCGATTATCGAAATCAATTGTTTTATGGCTTTTAAAAGGCTTTTGGGTCTTACAACGTTAAAGTACCGCGCTATGATCCCGGGGTGGCACTATACTAGGTAGCAGAAACGTGCAGGTTTCTGTTTCTTCACGTTTTTCCTCACCGCCGAGTTAGTAGTAGAATTACGCACATTGCAAAATGTAGTCGTGCTAAGATTCGATCCTACGACCTCCAATTCGGAGGTATTTTATCCGCCACACTAATCATTGTATTGTATGTATGTATGTATTTAATGTTTATACTCGTACCTATGTATTGTATCATTGCACCGCCTTACACCTTGATCAAGTGTCCTTTACCCAAAGGTTGCCTGGAAGAGATCGCTCATAGTGATAAGGCCGCCTTTGTTGTACATTACTCCTGTTATAACTAGTTTTAAGTTTTATACCTCTGTTTTGTGTGCAATAAAAAGCATATTCATTCATTCATTCATTATTACCTAAATAGGTACTCTGGTATAGCATAATGTAATGTTACCTAACCTTTTATACCTATTAGGTACCTACAATTCTGTTAGTAAACACAAGATTATCATAAAAACAATAGGTCAGTAGCCGAATGGGAGCATACGCGTGTGAAAAATCCACTAGATGGCGTACTGTTAGAATGAGCCACGCTTCGGCATGAATGGGCCGGCTCGACCGGAGTGATACCACCTCACAGAAGACCGGCGTGAAGCAGCGCCTGCGATGTTTCGTTGAGTGAGTGAGGGCACCAGAGGCCCAACTGAGGGGAAAGGAGGTTAACGGTTGGCAGCGTACTTGTGACTACTGGTGTTGCAGGTGTCTATGGGCGGCGGCAATCGCTTACCATCATGTGATCCGTATGCTCGTTTGCTACCTTTAACATAGAAAAAAAAGAACATCCTCATCAGACAATGGTCATTTATTAGCTACCTACCGAAAAAAATATGATACACTTTAATAAAAAAAAACTATATTTTTTAAACATCTATTATGTATAGAGTACTAGCGGCCGCCCGCGACTTCGTACGCGTGGAGTTAATTATTGACACTTACCGTCATATTTTGGACAATCCACACAATATATTTTTATAAATTGTAGCCTATGTGTTATTCTGATGTGTAAGCTATATTGTGGTAAAGTTCATTCAAATCCATTCAGTAGTTTTTACGTGAAAGAGTAACAAACATCCATACATCCATACAAACTTTCGCCTTTATAATAGTAGTAGGATAACTAGCTAAGGTTCATCAAATACTCGCTATATCAACCCCATTAACATCGTATCCCATTAAAGGTGCAATAAAAAAAATTTGGTGCTCACATCATCGTAACTGCCTAGAAACTCAAAACATATAATGGAAATCAATGCCCAGCAAAAAAAAAATTGGCATTGCATCACAGATGATAAACATCTTAGTCATATCTTATAGATTATAATATCAATAATGTTATCATTTTTTTATTCAGTTACACTGTCCCCTTGGGGAGGGAATGACTTCCGCAAAGTATGATCAGAAGTATGTTTCGAATTTTTCAAACTTAGCTCGGGTTTGTGATCACCAATCTGCATTAACCAAGCTCGGTAATTAAGCCTAATTCCATCATAGTAGCGATAACTGGATTTCTATAATGAAGGTCTTTGCCCTGCAGTGGGACAGCATTTGCAATACCACTGTCTGATATCCTTAACACAAGTGCGGAGTCAGGTCAATGTATGAAGTTATTAATTGATTCTGTCCCCAAGAGCAACAGATAAAGAATACTGTACAGGACTTAAATCGGGTTATTCCAATAATCCCCATCGACTTGTAAGCAATTGCCGCCGCCCATGGACACATGCAATTCCAGTGGAGTCACAAGTGCGCTGCTAACCTTTTATCCCCTTCCCCCCCGATGGGCCTCCGGTACCCTCACTCACTCGGCGAAACACAGCACAGGAGCTGCTTCACGCCGGTTTTCTGTGAGGCAGTGGTATCACTCCGGTCGAGCCGGCCCATTCATGCCGAAGCGTGGCTCACCCACAGTTGAACGCTTATAAAGTTTATAATGGGGATAAATCTTGGTCCATGTCCACGACTGCACCATAATAACATTGTAAGGCACAAACAGCAGATATAATAGAAAATCAATTGTGTTTACTTTTGCGTCTTATGATGTTGAACGTAACAAAGATCTGGGAGGGAGAAGGATATTTTAAATGGGAAATAGGTATATTTTTATACACATACAAGGCCTACACATACAATGGACCAAATAGGCGTCTTAAGTGCGGAAACAGGAGTCCACTTTACATTACATTGAATTGCATATATTATTTGCAGTATAGCTGTGCTCCAATTGACTTATAAAGAATGTTTTATTTATTAACTTTTTGAATGTTTATATTTATTAGACTTTACTGCACAAAACTTGGTACAATAGCGAAGTAGCCAAGAGCCCAAGACATCCTTACCAGTCATCGTTTAAAAATTGTACAGAAAGTATAATTATACATAAAATGGAGAAGTTAAGATGACGTGAAAATTAAATAAATTTCAAGTGCAAAAACATGTCTCGCCAAATGACCTTGAGAAACATTGAAAAAGATAAAAATTACATCAAACACAATGTTTTTAAATAAGTTTTTTAATTTACTCGTGTATATTATGTTATTCAAAGGAAATGAAAAAAGGTTTTCAATGCAATTCATTAAAATGTAAATAATGATTTTTGCACTCTTATCGAGCTTCTTAGAATAAATTAAAGAAGTAAAATTCAACTTCATTCTCTATTGGAGAATGAATTTGAAGATTCCAATTGGAATAAAGTAATATTTTGGACAATATAGAATCCATTCTTATGGCATGACACACTGAAAAAACCTATTTGTAAATTCCTAACCTTTTTCCTTCATGCAAAACTTTTTGCTCAACATAAAAAAATGCAAAATTAAAAAGTTATGCATGTTTTTTTATCTGTTTAGAGGTTTTAAAGACTGAAAACATTTTTGATGTTGCAATAACAAAAATGTTAGATGCATGTTGCAGTGTGAGTCATCAGGCAAGGAAGAATATTGAAAAATGACTTAGTAAACGAGACATGGAAAAACCCAAATACCTTTATTCTTACCCATGGTTGTGACGTTGTAGTCTGATTGGGTGAAGTGCAGGCTGCACACTTTTGAATATTTCGTGTATGGTTTGCCGCGTTTCAGGATGAGGTTCCATTTATCAGCCATAGTCACGTCGCGAGGGAAGCGGTGAAACTTCACGTTTTTCGTCTTGCCGGCGAGCGAGGTGCACTGTGGTACCGTACAATAATAACCCATTTTCAGAGGCTGAAAACCTTTGTTGTGGAAATGTCTTGGTTAGATGCGGCGCCGATTACCGCACAAACACACTTATTTCACATCCAAACACTTGTACCGAACGACGGTGTGCGTAGAACACACAATTATTTGTTGCAGTCGTTATCACGTTGCTAAAAAAACGGAATCATCACAGAACAGCCTTGAAAAATTTGACATGTATCACCTTTTTTCCCTTCCCCACTTCCCACTTTTTTCAGAAAAAATGGCCACTTGTACCATAGACTAGGACCAATCGTCAACAAGCGGAGAGTTCAAGGATGTTCCGCTATACAGCCAACAGCGACGATTTCCTGGTGACAAAATGTTTTTCAAACGTCAAATTACGTCGTAGTTTTGGCATAGTATTTACATACTCAAGCAAAATAAATCTACGAAAACAAAAATATATATATTTTTGTTTAAAAACACTTATGATAAATAATATAAAAGTTACGTTTATATGGCGTGCTTTTTGTTGCTATTTATGTCAAGATTCATTTTGTTGGACCGTACTTGTCCATAGACAAACGTCAAACTAATTTTCAAGATGGCAACAAACAACCAGTTTCCTTTATTTTGATATGTCGGCTTGGAGGTGTTTATTGCGCGAAGTTTTATTTGTTTTTCTAAGTTTGCAGTTAAACAACAACTGTGGCGGTGCTCAGCTATGTTAATTAGTGTTGTCCTGTTAGTTTTGAGCTAACATAATGCCTTACTACTGTACCGTTCCACGATGCACATCCATGGCAGGGAAAGCGAAGAATGTATCTTTCCATCAGTTTCCGAGGGACGAGGAGTTGGCGAAGCTATGGAATAAGATACTTAAAAGAGGCAAGCCTTACACTAAATACTCTAAAGTGTGCAGTTTGCACTTTAGACCAGAGGATTACACTATAACAAGTGTTGGCAAAAACAGGGGTATGTATTGCTTATTTTACTGCTCTGGTAGTCTTCTAGTTAAACTTGCTATTGCGATCGTCTTTTGGAAGCATTATTTTGCGTTCTAAATACAAACAAACCTGTATTTTGAGTTTTAAACGATTCAAATTTATGTTTTTGTTATGCTTACCAAATCTGTGCCAGAAAATATCACATAAGTTTCTATACATCATTTTCGTCCTATTTTTATGTTTCCATAGCTTGAATCTAATCTATAAATCTCATTCAAGCATTGCTAAACCCATTTTCCTCAATAATATGAATAATAAGTGTATATGTTAGGCAATTTGTACCTACTGTGTTATATCATGTTATATGTAACTGAGTAGGTATTCCAAATAAATACCATGTGAAAGAAAACTTCCATAATGCCTTGTCAATAAGGGCTATATTTGGTTCTCAAGTGTATTGCACTTTGTACATTATATACCTTTGTAAATACAGAAGGTAGTAAATACTTTAAGTACTATACAGATACACACCAGGTTACTAAAAACTGTAAATTACCTCATTTAAGTTACAACCTAATTTGTTCGTAGTCAGAGTGCTACACATAGATAGATTTTTTTTCAGACATCTCAAATATTGACCTGACTCCGTACTAAGTATACCCTACTTGCACTTGCAGCACTAGTGTTATAGATATCAGACAACAGAGGATTACCAAATAAATGATTTAAATCCTATAATGTATTAAACCCACTTAACATACAAATGTTTGTGGGGATGAACCCACAACCTTTGGCGTATGAGGCAGGGTCACTACCAAACATCCTCCATCTCCATCGGGTCATTTGCCATAAATTAAATAAAACAATGTTTTTTTTTTTTTTTATGTCATAGGTAGCAGACGAGCAGGCGGATCACCTGATGGTAAGCAATTGCCGCCGCCCATGGACACATGCAACACCAGTGGAGTCACAAGTGCGCTGCTAACCTTTTATCCCCTTCCCCCCCGATGGGCCTCCGGTACCCTCACTCACTCAGCGAAACACAGCACAGGGGCTGCTTCACGCCGGTTTTCTGTGAGGCAGTGGTATCACTCCGGTCGAGCCGGCCCATTCATGCCGAAGCGTGGCTCTCCCACAGTTAAATGATTGACATTACATTGTCTTAGTCCTGGTCTAACTAAGGTTTTCCGTAGCGCTATGGATACTAGTTAGTACAAAGGAACAGCAAACACCCTGACCTAACACAGTAACTCTTTCAACAATCAACATTTGTGTTGGTGTCAGAATCTAAACTGTGACCCTTGCAGTCCCAACCGACGTTGAAACCAATGAGCTAAATCACAATCTCTCATCAATCTCGATACATTTTTTACAGGTCAGTGGAGAACACTACGTAAAGATGCGATACCCTCACAGAATCTTCCCCTGGATATTCCAGCTCCGTACCACAGAAGCAGAAGCACGGGGTCCTGGGCTCCGAGTAATGTGCCACAGAATATGTTGGACCCTCAGGTATGTTCACTTACCTGATATGACACATTTATTTTATGAATTTAGGGGGCAGACAAGAAGATTATCTATTGCTATACTTAACTCTGCCCCGAGTTTGGTTGACACCAGCAACCAGCCAAGTTCTTTGAAACTTGACAGCCCTGACGCTACAGAAGAGTTTTTGAAGACTACCCGGGTCCCCCAGGTAGTGCGATGGCTACCCCTCTGCACTCCAGCAGTATGTGGGCGGCTGTTTCGCATGCTTTGTACAGAGAAATGTCTGTAATACCTAGTTTAACAAAGTTAAAGCTGCCATGTTTTTGTTTTTTTTTTATGTGTTAGGTAGCAGACGAGCAGGCAGGACTGGACGATAAGCAATTGCCGCCGCTCATGGACACATGCAACACCATTGGAGTTACAAGTGCGCTGCCAACCTTTTATCCCCTTCCCCCCCGGGTGGGCCTCATATTCCGTTTGTAAACGGAGGCTGGGCTTATTAAGCTGTAGAAATTGTCTGGAGAGATGGGGATCATCCTAGTTCCCATCCCACAGTGGGACAGTATATAGGTGATATTTTTTGTTTACATTATTTACTTTTATTTCAGATACACCAACAGATGGCGCAAGCAATATACATGCAGACAATGCTGGCCATGCAAGCAGGCGCTACCGATGCCATCGCTTCTCTCTGCAACGGTAAGACTATGTAAATGTAGACTCCAATTTCCACATTTAAGACAGTCTTTCGGTACATTGTACGTGAGAATTTTTACTTGTGAGGATAATTATTCCTAGGCCAAAATCTAAACAGGTTGTTTCTCTGTACATTTACATCCCTTTAACAAATGTTCTACCAACCATTCTGCTCAAAATTTTATTCTGTGACTTTTCGATATTCTTTCGAAAGTTTATTGACTAGGAATCGAACCGGAAAAGTCGAAAAGGTAATTTTATTCTACCAAACGATACTGTTCATATTAGAGACAAAATTGTTGACTGGCCGGATGGCGCATTTGGTAGTGACCCTGCCACATACGCCAAAGGTCGTATATATATTTAGTATACTACCAAAATCACATTGTAATTACTGGATTTCAAATAAATTTTATTAATTTTCAGGCTCTCAAACCCCAACAGACCTGACCCCGCATCGGTCTTCAGAAGATACAGACCCCACAAAAGCCCCCACGGACCCCGAGAGATCATCATACAAATGCACCGAATGCTCAAAGTGTTTCAAAGACCCTGATGTCTTTAAACTACACCAACGAATTCACAACAAAAACTGTGAAAAGGAAAACGTGAACGGTAACACAGAGTCAAGTCAAGAAACTTTGAAATCTAACCCGATACTTGCAAATTTACTTAAAAGTCAAGGTAATATACATTTCGATTCTAATTTATCAATCTTAGGTATAGAGAACCAAATTATGGCCGCTTTAGCTGCAAACATGGAGAGCTATATTAAACTAATGTTGAGTCAGAGAAAAGATTGTGACAATCAAGATATAGAAGAGTCTTGCGAAGTGCAAGAATCTTGCGAAGCAGAGGATTCTAGCGAGGTGCAAGATTCTTGCGAGGTACAAGATTCTGATAGTGAAAGTAGGGATTTAGACGAGTCGACTGATTCCAATACGTTAGTCATAGATGAGAGTGCACGAAAAGACTAGTAGAATTATAGTAATTATATTTAGTTTTTAATATTTAGACTGCCTAATATTAAGATGGGGTTATACATAGTGTATCTGTTACATTCACATCCCTTTAACCACATGTTCTATTAACCATTCTGAACAATATATTTTGTTCTATGACTTTATGAAATTCGCATACTTTTCATACGAAGTCGTGTGACTTGCTAATTTTGTGAGTATAGTCAAAAAAAATCCAGAAGTTGTACCTAAACAATTTGAATGACAATTTGGTCGAAAACATTGTTAAAGGAATGTAAATGACCTCAGATACACCTTGCTGTATTGTTTATATTAGTACAGACTGACATGTGCAGTTAGAACAATCTGTTATTAACTATAATTTGTCTGTCTGTATAAGAAAAAGTATTGAATTAAAAGGCAGCTCTAAATAATATTGTTCTACTTAATCCATCCAAATATGTAGGTATTTAATTTCGTTACATTGCAATTGATAATACTCCAGATTATCTACTTAAATGGTTGATATACAGGGTGTAACTGTGAACATTAACATCCCTTTAACCATGTCTTCTACCAACCATTATGAACAACATTTAATTTTGATCTATGACAAACAAAATGGCGCACCAAAAGTGACTTTTGAAAATTCCCCAAATAAAATTTTAAGTTTTTAGGGAGTCGGAAGAAATTTTGACGAATTTTGAAGTCTTAGAACAAAATAATTAATAGTGGTTAATGGAATGAAAATGTTCACAGATACCCCCTGTAATCATGAAAAAAACTACCCAATTTTAAGGGTGTTTTATATATCTAATAATAAGTAGCTATACTTTCCATTTTCTTGTTTCACAAGTAAAGCAGCAATTTATTTCTTATTTTTATCTCTCATGATTTAATTCGAAAACATTCAATGAGCTATTATGCGTCAATTAAATCTTAAAAACGTATTTTTAAGGAACCAACGGAATTCTATCGCATTGCTTTTCGATACTTTATAATTTACCTATCCAAACCGACAGATTGTGAACACGTGTCAATATAGCGCAAAAAATAACACATTAATTTGTCCACAATAATTGTTAGATGTTTTTTAATCTAACATTGTTCATATTTTTACGAGCGATGATAAATATTATTAAAGATTTGTACTTAAGTATTTTTACGTAAAGAAATCCCACCTTTATTATAATAAGAACTGAATTATGTTATTCTATTTTAACAAATTTTTCTTCCAAATGTATTGGGAGTAAATTTATTTAAAGACTGGTCTAGTTAAACCCGAAAAACTAAACAAATTTAGGCCCAATTCGACCAATTTAAGTCCGAGAATACATTTATGGTACGGTGGCCAGCACATCAAGTTACTACAATCTGTCAAATTTCTTCAATCGAACCTCACTTTTATGTTAAACGTGTTTGGTTCAATATCAACTGAGGAAATTTGACAGATTGTAGTAACTTGATGTGCTGGCCACTGTACAATGCTCCGTTTCGTATGGAATGAGAGCCTTATACCATAGATAATTAGATATACTATCGACTAAAGATTGATCGAACACTTTTTAAACTATAGTTATAATCATAAAAAAATATTACCCCAATTTTCCGGCGGGTAAAAAGATTCAGTGATGGTTAAAGGGGCCTAGATTTTTTTGTATGCTGCATAATTTATCCGCCATTTTGAGTTTTCTTCAAAATAGCGGCCATCTTGTCGAATTTTTGGTTACTATTTTTGAGGAAAAAACAAAATGGCGCACCAAAAGTGAGTCATAACCCCGTTTTCGATATTATTTTTAATAATATCGTAATATTGGTAATGGAATATCGTAGAAGACAATGTCTCTTGTCATTACGAACCCTTGTGTATGATTTTAAATATTTTTACACATATCTCGAAATCGGGTAAAAAATTAAAGACTGTAAATTAATAACTTTTTAAAAGACTGCTCCCCACCGATTTAAAGTGGAGCCCATCGTTTTTGGTGTGGCAACCCTAAGGATTAGAAAAAAAATACCGAATAATTTTCTTTTTTTTATTATAAAATTAGTGCCTTAGAAATTAGTATAAGCATCCTGTATAATAGAAAGACTTTGTAAAAAGTAGATTTGTAATTTTAAATTTAGTTTTAAGTTTAATTTTTAATGCCACAGAGATTCGTTTTGCGACAAATGCTTGAAATATGAAATTTCGATTATTTATCGAATTTTATCTCAAATATCGATTACGTTCTTCAATCCAATTTTTAACACTATTTCATTCCCCCATAATACTAAACGTGACCTAATGTTAAATAAATAACTAGGCTGGCGCAGCGACCCAAAGTGAGTCTTGGCCTCCCATAATAAGAGCCTCCATCTAGGTCGGTCCTACGCTACCTCCTGCCAATCATTTTCATTTTTCAAATCATGTTAGTTTTCGTTTAAAACCTACTTTTGTAATAGTGACAGCATAATTTTAAAACCATGACTATACTCTGATTCATAATCATGTAAAGTAAACTGACAGATGTCAATGTGTCATCCCCATACATTATCACTCAATTTGACACATGCAAAATGTCAAAATGCATAGAAACTTGTCATTGACATCTGTCAGTTTACTTTACATGATTATGAATCAGAGTATAGCTTTAGGGCCGGTTTCTGAATTGAGAATTTGAAGTTAAGCACTACTTGAGCGCGAACTTTGACAGTTGAGCCATACTGCAAATGTCAAAGTTTGTACGGTGGCCAGCACATCAAGTTACTAAAATCTGTCAAATTTCTTCAATCGAACCTCACTTTTATGTCAAACGTGTTTGGTTCAATATCAACTGAGGAAATTTGACAGATTGTAGTAACTTGATGTGCTGGCCACTGTACTTGAGTAGTGCTTAACTTCCAATTCTGAATTCAGAAACCGGTCGATAGCTTCAGTAAATTAAAAATTGCGTTGATTTCTTCATTTAACTTGGGTCAATAACATCACATTGAAGGCAAAATCGATTATTATATTCCATTCTACTTACATCGATTGGTCTGGTGTTACCCTAAAACATTTTGTGTATCAAAATTAATTTATTTAATTTTTAATCACATAATTTTACAAACACCAGTAGTTTTAAGTTTTATTTCTCCTTGTACGGGAGGCTATTGCGTGTGAAAATTCCGCTAGATGGCGTACTGTAAAACTGAGGACCATAGATAAAATATTCTTTATGGCACAAAAATAGAATACATGAGTGAAAAAACAGCGATAAACAATACAATAAGGCGGTCTACCAAATACACTGTGATTGGTTATTTTTGATGTGAAATGTCAAAATGCCAAACAACCAATGATGTTGAACTTGGTCCTCAGTCTAACAGTACGCCATCTACCGGATTTATTACACGTGATAGCCCCCATTGTAAATAGTTTTGCAAAAAAGAACCAACCGTCATTTCGGATAAAATCGAGTTACATATTTTAATAAACTCTTCACTACGTTTTCTACATCAATTGTTTAATTAACTCAAATAACTTTTTGTGTATTGGTTCTAATTTGCAAAACTATGTTAATTTTTTTGTCGCAATTCTATCACACTGTAATTGGTATATTAATTAAATGCAAGAAAATGTATGTAAAAACAATAGATACATTATATAACTATAGTTATTCTTAGTACTTTTGTGCTAAAAACGCACAAATTTTAATATTAAAATGGTTTTATCGTTTATTGAACAGTATTTTGACAATGAAAAGAACTGTTAAGTAAGGGCCTTCGATTACTTCTTAATTTCGTCGTTCATATTGCAATTGGTTCTATGTCAAAAATGTTTCATTCATCAGCAACCCACGCTCGTCCACTGCTGGACATAGGTCTCCCCTAATGCACGCCACCGCTCCCGATTTTCGGCCACTCTCATCCAGCTCACTCCAGCCAGCCTTCGAATGTCGTCATCCCATCTTGTAGCAGGGCGTCCAACACTACGTTTACCGAATCGCGGCGGTTTACCCAGGAAATTATTAACACTAAATTAATATCAAATTCGTAGTACTGTTCAATCAACGAGTAAATTATACCTAATATTACACTGTAAATGTACTGTTGAGGAAAGCATTAAAATTTGTCAGATTACTTTCAAGGAATCAATACTCATATACGGGTTGTCTCTGTGAACATTTACATCCCTTTAACCACGTGTTCCATCAACCATTTTCAACAACATTTGTTCAGCGAAAACTTTTTCGATTACTTATACAAAATTACCATTTCTTTTTACTCTATACAGTGTGTATCTGTGAACATTTACATCCCTTTAACCACGTGTTCTACCAACCATTCTGAACAACATTTGTTCTATGACTTTTGAAAATTCGCACAAAAAATTGTTCATCTTTCCATACAAAGTCGGTCACGTGACTTTGTCATTTTGTATGGGGAGTCGAAAATTTTTCGAAGAATTTATACTCTGATTCATAATCATGTAAAGTAAACTGACAGATGTCAATGTGTCATCCCCATACATTTATCACTCAATTTGACACATGCAAAATGTCAAAATGCATAGAAACTTGTCATTTTCATCTGTCAGTTTTACATGATTATGAATCAGAGTATAGAAAAGTTGTTGAACAATAATGTTGTTCAGAATGGTTGATAGAACACGTGGTTAAAAGGATGTAAATGTTTACAGATACAACCTATATATCGCAAAGTTGACTTTTTTTTCATTTTAATATGAAAGCCCTAAATCCTCAGCAGTACTTACTATTGTATTTTTGAACAATTTTATAAAGTAGGTATCTATTGTAAAACCAGTATTTTAGAGACTGTTTTCTGTGAATTGTGATCTCCTTTTTGTTTACATTTAAACGTATAATTAAATGATATACAGATTTATTTTGAGTTTCATTAAAAAAAAAGTTACCTATGTTTCGAATTTGTCGAACATAGCTCGGGTTTGTGATCACCGCACCGCATTAGGCAAGCGTGGTGATTAAGCCTAATCCCATCATAGTAGCGATGACTTGATTTTTATGATGGAGGCCTTTGCCCTGCAGTGGGACAGTCATATAGGCTGATACTTTATTTTTATGTGAAAGTAGCCTGATAAATGCTTCAAACGAAGTCAGTTTTACAAGTCAACGAACATAGCTCGGGTTTGTGATCACCAAATGATCTCTGGTTTGTGCGATGAAAGAGTGACAAAAATGCTGGAGACACGATATGTTTTTTGTTAATGTGATAGGTGGCAGACGAGCAGACGGATCACCTGAAGGTAAGCGATTGCCACCGCATAGACACCCGCAACTCCAGAGGAGTCACAAGTGCGCTGCCAACCTATAACTTTATGAACTTGAGTTCAATGTCAGTTAGAGACAGCGGTAAGTCCCCTAACCATTGCTTATTTATTTTTTAACAATTTAGTAGGTAGGTAAAATGAATCAAGAAAGTCATGATCACCACTGCCGCTTACGTCGTAGAGTATGGTTATGGTAGCCCCATTGGTTACTTATAATACTATGGAACTCCGTTATAGTTCATCAAGAATCACGACTTTATTGACAGATTACATTCTTCTCTCGACGGGAAGCCCCTTCTACAGGTCTCTTACGTTTTATAACCTTTGAGTATAAACTCAAAGTTTATAACCAATATGGGGCTGCCATATTCTGGCGTATGCTGCAGTGGCGCCATCAATTATATTCAAGACTTTTTACTCACACACGGATGACACGGACCACATTTGAAATGTGTGCTCCTGCCTTTATTTAGATGATTTTTGAAAGGAAAATCCCCTCTTTTATGTTGCCAGAAACGAAAAAATAAAGATGGTGTTGCTACTTTAAAAAATAGCATTTTGATTAATTTAAAACGCAATTTCTTAATGATATTCATCGTTTGTTACTAAAATAGATTCTAATCAAGGTCATACAAATTCATATACCTACTTAGGTAATGTTTGCTGTGGAGATCCGTACATTATTCAAAAATTCAAAATTGTTTAATTATTTCTTTATAGCATAGGTAATAAAATTACTTTAGAGATTGGCAGCGCACTTGTGACTCTACTGGTGTAGCAGATGTCCATGGGCGGCGGTGATCACTTACCATCAGGTGAGCCGTCTGCTCGTTTGTCCGCTATAATGTAAAAAAATATTTATTCTAGGTCAAACCTTTCAAACACTTAATATTATACCAACCATTACCCAAAGCAATGACCCAAAGGTTAACTGGTAGAGAATGCCCCTGGGCATTACTTCCGCCTATTGTTACAAATTGTGTGCAATAAAGTTTAAATTAATTAATTATAGGAGTAACTGGCAACTGCAGGTGTACGATCCATACTATTTATAAAAAGATAAATTCTATAGACAACGACAAGGCTTGTAGGTAAACCGAAAACACGAAACGCTTGCGCGATGTAATTGGACACAGCGCCATCTATTAGTTCATTTCTGAATTACGGTCCCGAAGCGAAGTGAGGGCGGGCCACTAGTTAAGTATATTTTAACTGTCTCGGTAGCAATGTGGCACGGAAGAATGTGGCAGAGGATAGTGGCATGGAAGTACCCAGGTTCTGGGCCAGAGGGGGGGTCATCAGCTTCTTCTTTCTTGGTACGAACTGCTAAGGAATGGAACATTTTGCCGGCATCTGTATTTCCAGAGAGCTACAATTTGGGTGTCTTTAAGTCGAGGGTGAATAGGCTTCTTCTGGGAAAGCGCGCTACATCTTAGACCTCATTGTCACTCTCCATCAGGTGAGATGACGTCAAATGCAATCCCATTTATTATATAAAAAAAAATCAGATTATTTATAAGCTAGGTGCTTATAAAGAATAAAAAAACTTAAATTAGAATAGGTACATACTTAAAGTAATGTTTTTATATAAATTCTTTAACTACCTAGATCTTTTTTGTGATAGGTGGCAGACGAGTAGACCGATCACCTGATGATAAGCGATAGACACTGCATCACCAGTAGAGTACCTACGTTGCGCTGTCAAACTTTGACCCCTTTCCATCCAAATGGTTTTCTTCATTTCTATCGATAAAAGTAGGTACCTACCTACTAGATAAGATAAATTAGTAGGAATAGAATGAATAGAAAATATTTATTTGGAGCAAATTACAATAGAAACTTAAAACAGCGCCTGCGCGGTGTTTCGTCGAGTGAATGAGGTTACCGGAGGCCCAATTGGGGGGAAAGGGGGTTAAAGGCACGGAAGTATCTTATAAATCAGTGGTTAAAGGTCAGCAGCTTGCAGCGCACTTGTTGTGGTTGTGACTCTACTGGTTTTGCGTGTGTTTATCACATCGTTGGATGTCATCAGGAGATCCGTCTGCTCGCCTACCTATCACATTAAAAAAAATCCAATCTCACATACATAGGACATACATATAGCTGGCGGCACGAAAGAATAGCGATGACCGTTATTTTGCGCACTTGTAAAAAAGAAGACTTTCTATTAAAATTGGTTTCTGCGCACTCAAGGTCATAACTACACTTTCTTGCCGCAGATTATACATACATTTTATTGAATACCTACATTGCAATTTATAAGTAACACGTGCTCATAATGTACAGCCACAAATCAAAGTGTACAAAACTGTAAAATTTTTTCAATCGACTCATATCTTACTATCAAACACATTAGGTTGAATATCAATGAGGAAATTTGACAGTTTGTGGTAACCTGTTGTGTGGCTGACTGTACATAGTAAAGGAAGTAAAAAAAACACTATAAAAAAGTGTGTGCGCCTGCTGACAAGTTGGGCACACACTTGTAACACCATGTTAGTTATCAATGTGTATTTTAGCTATTAAATAAAATATTTATGTTTATAATGTGCATATTTTATTTTGTTTAATGTGAAAAGTAAACTTTCTTTTTACATTTCTATTCCTTTCCCGGGTTTCCGCCATATTAAAGTTTTAAAGGTTGTTCAAAAACCTAATTTTCAAAACAAAAACAATGTGATTTTACTTTATGAAAACAATTTCGAATTGAGCTTATATTTTTGTTAAACTAAGTTGAGTTTAATGGGAATTAATAATAAAATAATAACGTTCATTATTTTATCAAATTATCTAAGTTGTAATATCGATACATTAAAGGTTTTTTCAGGTATTTGAATGAACCCTGATTAACGTTTCATTTCACACATTATAGTAAATTTTATAAGTTTCATCTTGGATATTGTATTGAAAAGGCCTAATAATTTAATGCTTAGAAAATAAATTAATTTATAAACGCAATATCAAGCATCAGTCTCCTATATTTTTCTTCCTTAATATCCGGCTATAACTAATTGAGAAAAAAAAAATTGCTTTCAGGTCATGGTCACTTAAATTTGTGTAATGGAACGTAAATATCTATGGAATTTTTAAAGGTCGATTTACACGGCCTGATTTATTTATAATATTTTCTTTTAGGGCCAGTGAACTGTTTTTTGAGGTCACTCACTTTTTTTCTTGATATTGTGATAAGTGGTAGAAGAGCGCACGGATCAACTGATTTTACACTAAATAATAAGTATTGGTCGATGTAATAGCGAAAAAAAGGCAACTAAATTAGGAATTGACATTTATTGCAATATGACGTCATAATAATTTAATTACCAAAATGTATTTTTGTTAAATGTACCTACGTTTATTTATGCTCAGCTCGGTAAGTTTTATAAAAATGCATTTTATCCAATCAAAACCATTTTTTTCTCGTTCGCTAGATGAGTTTGCCTTTCGCGGTCCCTTTGACGTGGGACAAAAAATCCAGCCAAATCGGGGAACAATCCATGAATATATGTGAAGCGGTTCGCGTTCGTGGTTTCCCACGGTTTAATTATAAATCAAACATGCCCCATTAATGTTTTATTTTCAATATTACGCTTAAAAATTACGCTAATGTGCACAAATTGAAAGATGCAGGAGCATCCATCATGTCGTCGCAAACTTTACTGAGAAATTCTGCGAATGTTACGAGTGTGGGAATGGGAGTCTATTTATCTCTCCGCGTACACGCCATTAAATCACGGTGGGATTTGCAGACGAAGTGTGGAGCGGGCTTTAGAACTGTGCTTGACAAACAGTGACCTCAAAATAAAACCCACCACAGACAATACTATTCATGTCGAGAAACTTTTAAAATTCTTGGACCTATCAAATTATTAAGGGGATTACTTACTTTCATAAAAATATATAGCGAGAATACATGAGCAACCGCTTAGTGCGAGTGAGACATAACACTATACGTCATTGAACGTAGCTTGGTGGCACAATTCGTTTATTATAACGAAGTTCCCATGTATTAAACCCTTTGACGTAATCGGCGGTGGCGCCATCATTTATCTTCACCAATTTAAAGTGCTTCAAGAAAGTGTTAAAAATTGATTTTTGAGGAGCTAACGGAGTTCCCATGTTTTACAATAGGGTACTTGACTATTTTTTTTTATGTGTTTAATCAAAAGACCCCTCTATTAAAGAAACATTGTTGAAAGAATTATTTGATTCTGATTTGAATTACCTGAGATATCACAACTTTAAGAGCACATATTTTACGCGGGCCCAAAAACGCTCTATACAAATGGCTACCAACATGTGACGTCACACGCTGGTATCTTGTATGCGCTTCTAGCAAATTTTATTATTATTTTTAGCAGTTATGGGAATTTTTCTTGACATGAGTAAGGCATTCGACTATGTTTGCCATTCTCAACTTCTGGAAAAACTTAACAAATATGGTATAAGAGGCAAAGCCAACGAATGGCTTCAAAGCTACTTATCTGAGCGACACCAATTAACTGAAATTTCTAAAATTATTAATAATAACAAAATCACTTCACAATCGACTCTAAATAATATTAAATCAGGCGTTCCACAGGGTAGCATCCTTGGACCTTTACTCTTTCTTATATATATTAATGACTTGCCTAAAGCATTAAAAAATGACTCTATTCTATTCGCTGACGATACAACACTAATAATCAAAAGTAAAGACCAAAAGACTCTGGAATCTTCAGCTAATGAAGATCTCAGGAGGGTGGTAAATTGGCTGGAACAAAATAATTTAAAGGTGAACCTTGATAAAACAACCGCCATACACTTTCGATCATATAATCAAGCAGATTCCTGTATTAACATTAATTATAGCAGCATGCCCATACGCAAAGACAATGCTACAACGTTTCTAGGCGTAATTTTAGACAGCAATCTAAACTGGAAAGAACATATCGATAAAGTTGCTGTAAAATTAGACAAATTTGTGTTTGCCCTACGTCGCCTGAGACTGGTGGCATCTGAACAGACTGCCTTGTCAGCATATTATGGTTATGTCTCCTCAGTTTTACGGTACGGCCTAGTGATATGGGGACACTCCGTAGATGTACAAAGGGCATTCAGAGCGCAAAAAAAATGTATACGTGCCATATGCGGCGCTGACTACCTTGACCACTGTAAGCCATTGTTTAAACGCCTTAAAGTTCTACCTTTGCCTTGTCAATATATTTTGGATCTTTGCATGTTTGTCAAAAAACACCCACGTCTCTTTCCATTACATGACAACGTGCTTGGGAAGACTAGAAGCAGGCATAATTACAAACTATATGTCCCTGCACAAAGATTGCAAATATATTCAAACAATGTGTATTGTAATGCCATTAGAATTTATAATAATCTTCCTGAAAAAGTTAGAGAACAGCCAATAAACAAGTTCAAACGTGTATTAAATAATTGGCTTTTACAAGAGCGTTTCTATTCAATTAAGGAATACTTAGACTTGAAAATACATGAATCGATGTTTGACTTATAAAATAAAATAATATAAATAATTTGACAAATGTAATTATAATATGATATTTTGATAATTTTTAGAGTCCAATTATGCAACAATGTAATTAGTTTAGTTTTAAATAAAATATTCGACAATGTTTAATATTTCTACGCCCGCAATCAGTGGCAGAATATGTTGATTATTATTTTAATTTAAGAACATATGTACCATATTCTTGGAAATAAAGTATCTTTATCTTTATCTTTATCTTTGTTTGGTAGCTATATCAAATGTTTGGTTTATGTACATAGTTTTATAATAAAAGTTTGTGTTTAATGTGTGGGTAGTTCAATGATATAATTATTTTTATAATATTATAAACTTTAAAAATGGACTTGCCCATGAAACTTTGAATGCTCACAAAACCAGCTAGACGTTATATTTTTAACTGAAAATTTAGGCTATTGGTTCTATTTACCAATATTTTGGTAAAGTATCAATATTTTTACTACATCGATATTAGTCAACTACCCTATATAGCCCATGCTATTTTACCCTTTAATCAGATGCAGTGAACCTACCCTTTAATTTCATGACTTTAATGACACACTAGCGGTGGCCCGCGACGTCGTACGCGTAATTCGTGTGAGTTAGTTACCGTCGTATTTTGGATTGTCCACTCAATATATTTTTATAAATTGTAGCCTTAGTGTTATTCTGATGTATAAGCTATATTATTGTAAAGTTTCATCAAAATCCATTAGGTAGTTTTTGCGTGAAAGAGGAGCAAACATCCTTCAACTTTCACGTTTAGAATATTAGTGGGATTATACTAATCCATACTATTATTATAAATGAGAAAGTGTGTCTGTCTGTCTGTGTGTCTGTTTGTATGTCTGTCTGTATGTATGTTTGTCTTTATTTCACGGCGAAACAGAACCACAAATTGACATGATTTTTTAAGTGGAGATACTTGGAGGGATGGAGAGTAACATAGTCTACTTTTTGCCCCTACGTGCTACCCCGAATTTAACGCGAGCAACGCCGCGGGCAAAAGCTAGTACTTTATAGATAAACGGTTGCAGTGAAATATGGCTTTTATTACAACGTGTTAAGGTGAAGTTCGAGATGTCACAAATTTTAATTGGTCCACTCGTAAAAAACGTATCGTGGCGTGTAAATGATCCTTTTACATCGTCTTGTCATCACGATTTGTCTATGACGCTGCTTATTTCAAGATCCTTTAGGGGAACCCCGTACCGCATTTTGCAATTTGTATAATTATACCTACCTACGTAGTTATAGATAAGTACTTGCCGCGGAAAAGTGAATCAAAATATCATAATCTTGATTGCGTACGTTTTTTTGTAGTTGTGAAACATTTGGTGCTTGTGAAATACTGTGAATCCCGTACTTTTCATTAACTTAACCTTACTATGTGATTTTAATAACATACAAGGACAAAATTAATTAAAATGTCTCAACCAGGTGATTCCCGGAGTGTTAAATTAAATAATATGCCTAAATTTATAGTGCGAAAGGACAAGTTGACAAATTTTACCATTATAAAACAAGCAGGTAATGCAAATTTGATTAAAAAGTTAAAAACTCTATCAGAACCTATGAAAGAAGACCTTATATACTGCTCGTATCCCGGGGATTTTCTGAATTCGGATTGTAAGGTTCTCATTTTGAATCAGTTGAATCTGGTTACTAAGTCCAGTCATACTGTGGCTAGATTTGTGAAGAGTGATCGTGTAGTGAACGAAAAAACTTCGGAAAACGTGTCAAATTTGATTGGAAGAGAAAATTACGATCTTGTGTTCACTACTCTTTGCTCTGTTATAAGCCAAGAATTAAAAATAAGAGCTATTCTCGCCTTATTGACCACTCCGAAGAAAAATGAAGTTTCAAAAGACAGCGACAACTTTATGAAAAGCAAACACAAAATTATGATCGACTCATCGTGTCAGACCGAAGAATCCAGCTTCGATACCATGATGAAGACCCAGCCACGTAGACGTGTTAAACGTCAGTTCCCAGCACCGTACGTGGTGACCGATGCTCCGGAGAAATTGACAAAGGTTGTGGTAAATCCGAGTGATTTTAGAAATTTTGCATCGTTTAATCCTGTATCTATAAAGACGGAGTGTCAGGAACCACCAATGAAAATTGAGAAAGTTCACGATGAATATTCGTATCCAAAGTCAATGGAACTGAGCGCAGACTCACAGGAAACAATTTCTATCAACGAATTACCCGTATTGAACGGAGTGGAGTTTGACGAAGACTCAAAAGACAGTATAGGTGGTTTTTCCCAAATATCAGTTAACACGACAGAGCTTTTAAAAGCCCCATTATCATTAATAAACAGCATAACTAGAGTAACGGAGAGCCCGAAGGAAACGGTGGTTGACTGGGCCAATTCGACTTGTTTGAAAATGCTCGATGGCACCGACTTACATATACCGGTGAAGATTGAGGACGAGTTCCATGTAGCCACTCCGGAGATACTGAAGTTTGTTCCACCCGAGTATCGTAGAAAACTGTTGTGGTACCAACTTTATATGGATTGGAAATATTGTTTGAGAAGGAACGAAGATGGATACTTGTAAGTATCTTACACAAAGTTTTTTTTATGTTAATTGTAAGCAGACGAGTAGACGGATCACTTGATGGCAAGCTAACCGATTGCTTCCACCCATAGATACCCGCAACACCTGTGCGCTGCCAACATCTAAACCCCCTTTTAAATTGTTATTGAAAATAAGTTTAGGTCTCTCCTAAAAAGTAGGGTTTTAGTTTATACTCATACGACAACTGAACCTGAAAGATTTTCCTGAAACCAATTTTTTTGATCACATATTGTCCCACTCAGGGCCGTCTTAAACTAGGCCGGGGCCCTTGGGCACACAAAAATTGGAGGCCCTTTTGGAAAGTGAATAAAAGTAATGTGTTCTATAATTTTTTTTGAGAATTTATTCTTTGTGTTTGGTAAATTGTAGGTTCTTCGAGGCCCCCTTGATAATGGGGGCCCTGGGCACGGGCCCCATGTGCCCTTATGGCAAAGACGGTTTTTTTATCACATATTGTCCCACTGCTGGGCAAAAGCATAGGGAGAAGTGGAGGCTATTAAGGGAGGCCTTTGCCCAGCTGTGGGAGACTGTTAAATGTTAGACATTTTAATCCTGAAAGCCCTCTAGGAGACACGAATAAAGCCCCTTTAGCATGTTAGATCATCAAAATAGTCAAAATGAAAATCAGTTGTTCCGTAGGTACAGTGGCCAGCACATCAAGTTACTACAATCTGTCAAATTTCCTCAGTTGATATTGAACCAAACACGTTTGACATAAAAGTGAGGTTCGATTGAAGAAATTTGACAGATTGTAGTAACTTGATGTGCTGGCCACCGTACATTACCTATTGCTTGGTGAATATTAATTATTGAATAGATCATTTTTATTTAGCTTAGTTTGATGATCTAACATGCTAAACGCGCGGATCTAACATGCATACGTGTCACCTATTATCAGAGCTTCGGGATTAAAACAACTAATATTAAACATATAATATATAGGTTGAACGCCTCGTTGATCTAGTGGTTTAAGTACCAGGCCGTGATCTCGGGGTCCCGGGTTAGATTCCCGGGTCGAGCAAAAACTATGTTTCGAATTTTTCGAACATTTGGTTTGTGATCACCAATCCGCATTAAGCAAGCGTGGTGATTAAGCCTAATCCCATCATAGTAGCGATGACTTAATTTCTATGATGGAGGCCTTTGCCCTGCAGTGGGACAGTATATAGGCTGATACTTTTATACTTTTATATAGGTTGAAGTTTGATTTAAATTCATTTGTACATCTGTAATTGTAAACATGTATTTGTATAATGATATCTGAGACATGTGTTCTGTGTTGCTGATATGAAGATAACAACTGAACTATACTTTGTTTAAATTGCATGCATTGCACAGATAGGATCTTTATATATTTTTATTTAAATGTGACTTCCGAATAAGCAAACTGAAGTGGCAGTGGGCTGGTCACATTAGCCATAGTAGTGTAGGACGCCCTGCGACAAGATGGGATGATGACATTCGAATGCTGGCTGGTGTGGGCTGGATGAGAGTCGCCGAAAATTGGGAGCGGAGGGGGACCTATGTCCAGCAGTGGATGAGTGTGGGTTGCTGATGATGATGATGATGATTTTAATGTGATAGGTGACAGACGAGCAGACGGATCACCTATCGGTAAGCCAGGTAAAGGATTGCCGCCGCCCATAAATTTCTCATAGATAGTTATAACATGTATGTTGTATTTTGACCTATTTTGCAACTCTGGGGCGGAAGACTAATGCCGCCCGGATCGGATGACCATATTGCCGCCTGGGAAAAAATCTATATTGCCCCCTGGGGCGGACGACAATGTTGCCGCCAGGGGCGGTAATCTCTTTTTGGCCCTCCGGGGCGGAAGACTTTTGTGCTGCTTTCTTCTTCGAAAACCTCCCTGCTCCAGGATTTTTTCTAGTGAACAAATTCTTGAGTGAGTCTTATACGTTATACGTTTGCTATCTCTTTAAAAAAAATTAAAATACATGGACGATTTCCAGGGCGCTACACACAGCAGTCATAAACAACGACGTCGATCTGGTGAGGAGACAGTGCCTGGTGCTGAACAGCAGAGAAGAATCCGTGGACATACCTACTGGAGACAACGTTGTGAGTACAGGGGACTGTTTCGTTATACAGGGGACTGATCTATACTATTTATAAAAAGGTTAATCTCATAGTCCACGTCAAGACGAAACGCTTGCACGATGTAATCGACTTCTAGCGCCATCTATTGGTTAAGTACCGAAACAAAGTGAGGGCGGGTCATTAGTTCATAATACAGGGGATTGATTTATTATACAAGAACAACGACAAAAACCTGTTGCTGAACAGCAGAGAAGAATCCGGGTCATGCCTACTGGAGACAACATTGTGAGTACAGAGGACTGATTTAATATACAAGGGACTTACATACAGGGACAACTACTTAGGCTCGTCAGGCTAAGAGTTAATGCCTGATTCTATTGCGGACAACATTGTGAGTACAAGCAGGCCTGTCCCACTCCGCGTGTAGGTATCAAACTTGCAAGTACATGCGGCGACCCCTCCGGAGGGGCCAATCAGTAGAAAATCACGAGCGAGCGGCGACGCATGCGCGACAGTTGCGTGCGATGGAAAGAGAACGCACTTCTAGGTATGAATAATTGTAGGTGTTGAACGCCGGGCGGTCGGAATTTCAACTTTATGTTATGGTAGCCTGAGCCTTTATTTTTCTATAAACGGTTTTTAGAAGTGGGCTTTCTGTACTTGTACTATTAAGTATTCTGTGGTACAAGGGACTGTTTCATTATACGGAGGACTGTTTCATAACCCCCGTTGTAACTGATTTATAATAAAACTGGCTTTTGCCATAGAGGGTTAGAAAGGGGCAAAAAGTAGCTTATGTTACTCTCCATCCCTTCAACTATCTCCACTTAAAAAATCACGTCAATTCGTCGCTCCGTTTTGCCGTGAATGAAAGACAAACATACAGACTGGCACACTTTCCCATTTATAATATTAGTATGGATATTGGATATTGTATGGAATCCACTGCTTGGGAACTACCTACCCGATATTTTCCTTATATTATTCCTAGAATGTTGCAAATATCGGTCATCGTTATCATAAAGTCCAGGATTCCCCAGTGACTTAATAACAAGCCTTTGTTGATAAAGGACCGATCATAGAAACACTATACCTACATATCTACATACTTACATCGTGTCACAGCATGAATGTGTCAAGGGTCGCCGCAAATGAAGGTTCCATTCATAAAATTTAATTGTGGGAGAGCCATGCTTCGGCATGAATGGGCCGGCTTACCAGAGTGATACCACTGCCTCACAGAAAACCGGCGTGAAGCAGCTCCTGTGCTGTGTTTCGTCGAGTGGGTGAGGGTACCGGAGGCCCATCGGGGGGGAAGGGGATAAAAGGTTAGCAGCGCACTTGTGACTCCACTGGTGTTGCATGTATCCATGGGCGGCGGCAATTGCTTACCATCAGGTGATCCGCCTGCTCGCCTGCTACCTATCACATAAAAAAAAATCTAAAATAATTCAAATTTAAGTTCATACAGAATGTTTATAAAATAATGTCAAATATTATGTAAGCTACGGCTGATTCGGAAAGTTTCTAACGAGAAGAACCAGCAAGAAACTTGACGAAACTAGCGCCGCCAACCTATTTACACTGATTGTGGCGACATTAAGAAATTTTTTATGAAAGTAAAACTACACTTTTCAAATTATGATTTACCCACAATTTTCATTCTGATAATTAAAAAAAAACATTATTAAGATAAAAGCAACTAAAGTAATCTTACTTTAGTAAAGTTTCAGACAGTTTCGTGTATAGAGATTATATCTATGAGAAATACGTTTTTTGTTTCTCCATCTATAGCTACATAGTCGTGCCATAAATTCTGTCCCTCATATAACATAATTATATATTGTATTGTACCTGTCGATCTGCTCTTGGCCTATCATTGACAGAAGACATTTCTGCGTTATTTTCAATGGTTTTAACAACTTGAAAATCTCGAATGCAGTTTTCTTACATTTGTGTAACGCAATCACTGCGATTCGATTCTCTGTGGTGCCCCACTCCATGTTTACACAGCGATTTGTTACAGCGAAATGAATAGTATAAAACTTACTAATTAATTGGGCATCAAATAGTACTACCTCTATATTCGTTTTTTTTAAATACCCTCATATAAGTTGGGACAAAACTCATGGCCAGACTAGGTACCTATAGTTACAGTTATCTAAAATGCCTACATCTATGTATTGACTTATCTATTATCATAATCCACACATCTACCTACCTCAACCAAATTATAATACGCTAACATAGTATGACGTCTAAAATATACCAATAAAGTGTTTCCTCCTTACAATCCTGGGTTTTTTAGGCGGGGCGTGAAACGGCATCTCAGCAGGCCTTCAGGGTGAGAGTGACAGATCAATGGCCACTTTGTCTGTTCTTTTGTGCCCTGTCAATCTCATATTTGGATCTCACGGCCGCTTCCCATCGGGCGAAGGGGGTCATCTTGATTGTCCTCAATATAAAAAATCGTGTTTTTTTTTTTTATTAGACTATAGGCCAACGCTTGACCACAATCGCACCTGATGGAAAGTGACGATGAGGTCTAGGATGACACGCGTTTGCCTAGAAGATGCCTGTTCATTCTTGCCTTAAAGATGTCCAAGTTATAGTGGTGGTGGTGGTTATAGTGGATTGTGGCGACATCAAGTAATTTTTCAAGAAAGTAAAACTATACTTTTCAAATAATGATTCACAATTTTCATTCTGATAATTAAAAAAAACATTATTAAGATAAAAGCAACTAAAGTAATCTTACTTTAGTAAAGTTTCAGACAGTTTCGTGTATAGAGATTATATCTATGAGAAATACGCTTTTTGTTTCTCCATCTATAGCTACATAGTCGTGCCATAAATTCTGTCCCTCATATAAACATAATTATATATTGTATTGTACCTGTCGATCTGCTCTTGGCCTATCATTGACAGAAGACATTTCTGCGTTATTTTCAATGGTTTTAACAACTTGAAAATCTCGAATGCAGTTTTCTTACATTTGTGTAACGCAATCACTGCGATTCGATTCTCTGTGGTGCCCCACTCCATGTTTACACAGCGATTTGTTACAGCGAAATGAATAGAATAAAACTTACTAATTAATTGGACATCAAATAATAGTACTACCTCTATATTAGTTTTTTTTAAATACCCTCATATAAGTTGGGACAAAACTCATGGCCAGACTAGGTACAGTTACAGTTATCTAAAATGCCTACATCTATGTATTGACTTTTATCTATCATATCATATTATTCATTATCATAATCCACACATCTACCTACCTCAACCAAAATTATGATACGCTAACATAGTATGACGTCTAAAATATACCAATAAAGTGTTTCCTCCTTACAATCCTGGGTTTTTTAGGCGGGGCGTGAAACGGCATCTCAGCAGGCCTTCAGGGTGAGAGTGACAGACTCAATGGACACTTTGTCTGTTCTTTTGTGCCTGTCAATCTCATATTTGGATCTCACGGCCGCTTACCATCAGGTGATCCGCCTGCTCGCCTGCTACCTATCACATAAAAAAAAATCTAAAAAATAATTCAAATTTAAGTTCATACAGAATGTTTATAAAATAATGTCAAATATTATGTAAGCTACGGCTGATTCGGAAAGTTTCTAACGAGAACCAGCAAGAAACTTGACGAAACTAGCGCCGCCAACCTATTTACACTGTTTTTTTTTATTAGACTATAGGCCAACGCTTGACCACAATCGCACCTGATGGAAAGTGACGATGAGGTCTAGGATGACACGCGTTTGCCTAGAAGATGCCTGTTCATTCTTGCCTTAAAGATGTCCAAGTTATAGTGGTGGTGGTGGTTATAGTGGATTGTGGCGACATCAAGTAATTTTTCAAGAAAGTAAAACTATACTTTTCAAATAATGATTCACAATTTTCATTCTGATAATTAAAAAAAACATTATTAAGATAAAAGCAACTAAAGTAATCTTACTTTAGTAAAGTTTCAGACAGTTTCGTGTATAGAGATTATATCTATGAGAAATACGCTTTTTGTTTCTCCATCTATAGCTACAGTTATCTAAAATGCCTACATCTATGTATTGACTTTTATCTATCATATCATATTATTCATTATCATAATCCACACATCTACCTACCTCAACCAAATTATGATACGCTAACATAGTATGACGTCTAAAATATACCAATAAAGTGTTTCCTCCTTACAATCCTGGGTTTTTTAGGCGGGGCGTGAAACGGCATCTCAGCAGGCCTTCAGGGTGAGAGTGACAGATCAATGGCCACTTTGTCTGTTCTTTTGTGCCTGTCAATCTTATATTTGGATCTCACGGCCGCTTACCATCAGGCGGAGTGGGGTCATCTTGATTGTCCTCAATATAAAAAATCGTGTTTTTTTTTTTCTTGAGGAATTAGGTATTACGGAATTCCATAGTATTATAACCAATGGGGCTACCATACTCTATGACGTAAGCGGTAGTGGCGCCGTGAGTTAACTTCTTGACTTTCTTGATGCATTATAATCGTATGGTTTGAATTTTTCTTATATGATAGGCACGGACGTATATATAGCTTTGACAAGGGGGGTGTCCCACATTGCAAAACAATTACGAATCACACCCCCCCCCCCCCCCCCCCCCCCCGGATTTAACAGTTTCCCTAATTGAAATAATAATGGACCCAGCGTGCGTTATTACATGTACGCATTCTTGAAGAACGTGAGGTTGATTTGTTGATTTGCCGTCCCAGGGCTATCTACAATTTGCTACCCCACCAACCTTGCCGACCCCTTAATTAAGTCGCCCTTGGCTATAGCCGATTCAACCTTATGGTCAAACCAGGCCTCAATGGGGGGGGGGGGGGGGGGGGGGTCCGGACCCCTGGACCCCCCCTTATATACGTCCATGATGATAGGTGGAAGGCGAGCAAACGGATCACCTGATGGTAATCGATTGCCGCCGCCCATAGACACTAACCCCTTACTAAGCTGACGAATTAGTGCCAATTATTGCTAAAAGTGGCCGTTTATAGCAATAATTAACATTATTGTAACTTGTCGCGTGTTAGAAATATTGTATTGCATCTTGAAAAATCCAATTTACTTGGATCTAAGTCTGTAATGTTTTATTTTCTTCAAAATATCATATTTTCGCCACAATCAGTGTAAATAGGTTGGCAGTTCATTAGTATAGCCCCTTAAGAAAAATTATGATACGCTAACATAGTATGACGTCTAAAATCTATACTATTTATAAAGAGACTAGCGGCCGCCCGCGACTTCGTCCGCGTGGAAAAGTAACTTTTTACCCCCCTTTCAACCCCCTTTTCGCAATAAAAAGTAGCCTATGTTCTTTCTCAGGGTTTAGATTATCTGTATACCAAATTTCATTTAAATCCGTTGAGTAGTTTTGGCGTGAAAGAGTAACAGACAGACAGACAGAGTTACTTTCGCATTTATAATATTAGTATGGATAACTTCTATAGACAACGACAAGGCTTATAGGTAAACCGAAAACACGAAACGCTTGCGCGATGTAATTTAGCACAGCGCCATCTATTAGTTCATTTCTGAATTACGGTCCCGAAGCGAAGTGAGGGCGGGCCACTAGTATACCAATAAAGTGTTTCCTCCTTACAATCCTGGGTTTTTTAGGCGGGGCGTGAAACGGCATCTCAGCAGGCCTTCAGGGTGAGAGTGACAGACTCAATGGACACTTTGTCTGTTCTTTTGTGCCTGTCAATCTCATATTTGGATCTCACGGCCGCTTACCATCAGGCGGAGTGGGGTCATCTTGATTGTACTCAATATAAAAAATCGTGTTTTTTTTTTTCTTGAGGAATTAGGTATTACGGAATTCCATAGTATTATAACCAATGGGGCTACCAATACTCTATGACGTAAGCGGGTAGTGGCCCCGTGAGTTCACTTCTTGACTTTCTTGAGCATTATAATTCGTTCGGTTTGAATTTGTTCTGTTATGATAGGGCACGGACGTATTTGACAAGGGGGGTGTCCCCCATTGCCAAAACAATTACGAATCACAACCCCCCCCCCCCCCCCCCGTGCTCGGAATTTAACCCCAATTTCCCTAATAGGACCGGCTGGACCCAGCGTGCGCGTTCTTACATGTACGGCATCTTGAAGACACGTGAGGTTGATTTGTTGATTTGCCCGTCCCAGGGCTATCCTACAATTTGCTACCCCACCAACCTTGCCGACCCCCTTAATGAAGTTCGCCCTTGGCTATAGCCGATTCAACCTTATGGTCAAACCAGGACTCAATGGGGGGGGGGTGTGGGTGGTTGGGGGGGTCCGCGACCGCCCTGACCCCCCCCTTATATACGTCCATGATGATAGGTGGAAGGCGAGCAAACGGATCACCTGATGGTAATCGATTGCCGCCGCCCATAGACACTAACCCCTTACTAAGCTGACGAAGATAGTGCCAATTATTGCTAAAAGTGGCAGTTTTTTAGCAATAATTACATTATTGTTACTTGTCGCGTGTTAGAAATATTGTAGGTTGCATCTTGAAAAATCCAATTTACTTGGATCTAAGTCTAATGTTTTATTTTCTTCAAAATATCATATTTTCGCCACAATCAGTGTAAATAGGTTGGCAGTTTCATTCGTATAGCCCCTTAAGAATAAATTGCAAAGAATTGCTATAACCAAAATAAAATTATATAAGAATCTGGTTTTTCAGAATATCCAAATGCGTTATAATAATACTCTCATTTTTTTTTGATTAGGCCTATCTTATCATAATATTTTTTCGAGTGCCTTATCTGTGGTTATCAGAAATATCTTTAAGTAACAGAATTTTAAGTTATTGTGTAATAATACTTATCATTTAATTGTAGTCTTTTTCATTACGTGTTAAAAAGCGGTCAAGTGTGTGCCGGATTCAACCATGACGGGTTCCGTAGCAACAAGTAACATAAATAATAAATAAATAAATTGAGACAACAATACATACAGTGTCCTGGTCCCAAACTAAGGTTTTCCCTTGTACTATGGAAACCAGAAACAACAAAGGAACCACAAACACCCAGACCCAACACAAATATCTGTTTCATCAACAAACATTTGTGTTGGTGCGGGAATCGAACCCGTGACCCTTGCTTCTCAACCGGCGCACAAACCATTGCGCTAAACGGGTCGTTATAATTTTTCATATTTGAATTGTTTGAAGGAAAATTCTGGTTTACGACAGACGGACTGACACATATACATATGAACATGAATAATAATAAGGATGGCGCATTTGGTAGTGACCCTGCCACATTCAACAAAGGTCGTGGGTTCGATACCCTGGACAAATATTTGTGTGATGAACAGTTGTGTTCGTTCTGGGTGTAATGTATGTTTTTTAGGTACCTATTATATTCGTGTTTCCTCTGTTGTCTGATATCTCTAACACAAGTGCTTAAGCTACTTAGTCCCGTTTATATGAAGTACGGTACCCTAAAAATGCATTAAAAGTTTAAAAAACCCTGGGATTTTCAGACTTTAAGGAGGCGGTATATCGGTTGATAAGCAATATTTGTATTTCATTATATCGGATATCGATGGGAATTCCCCATGCTTTATATCATATCAAAGAAATACTGTTTACAGAAGTAGGTATTAAATAATAATATTTTTTGAAAAAGATATCGACTTCAGGACTACATTCACAATACAGGGTGTATCTGTGAACATTTGCATCCCTTTAACCACGTGTTCTACCAACCATTCTGAACAACATTTGTTCTATGACATTTGAAAATTCGCATAAAAAATTTTCATCTTTCTATACAAAGTCGGTCCCGTGACTTGGTCATTTTGTATGGGGAGTCGAAATTTTTTCGTAGAATTTAGAAAAAATTGTTGAACAATGTTGTTCAGAATGGTTGATAGAACACGTAGTTAAAGGCATGTAAATGTTCACAGATACACCCTGTATTAATAGGAACTCCTTAATAGTTCCTCAAGAAAAAATTTACGACTTTTTTTGACAGAGTATAACATTACAATGTTAAAAGAAACTATTGGGGTTCCTTGTGAAGTACGGTGCCCTATATGTTTTTAAACTTTCGCGTTGCATTATACAAATACTTCATATAAACGGGACTAAACGCGACGAAAATTAATAAGTACATTCTAGCACTTACTGCTTGACGTTTCGACTGCGTTACAACAGCCGTGGTCACAAGCGAAAATGAGAGGGTATCCGAAGATGCACAAGCCGGGCGTAGCAGACGACGCCGCGCGCCTCCAGTCCGCTTGTGACCACGGCTGTAACGCAGTCGAAACGTCAAGCAGTAAGTGCTAGAATGTACTTATTATATTTTTTCGCGTTTAGTCTCGTTTATAATTATGAAGTACGGTACCCTAAAAATGCATTAAAAGTTTAAAAACCCTGGGATTTTCAGACTTTAAGGAGGCGGTATATCGGTTGATAAGCTATGTTTGTATTTCATAATATCGGATATCGTTGGGAAATCCCCATGCTTTATATCATATCAAAGAAATACTGTTTATAGAAGTAGGTATTAAATATAATATATTTTGAAAAAAAAACCGACTTCACGACAACATTCACAATATATTTTTTCTTATTTTTTTTCAAAAACCACTAAGTCAATTTTGATAAAATATGGGACCGCCGCTGAATGATGGCGTACCAAACAAAAAAAGAATTATTAAAATCCATTTATAATTGGCGGAAAAATCGAGTAACATACATACAAAAAACATATGGATCGAATTGAGACCTTCCTCCTTTTTGAATTCGGTTAAAAATGAATAAATAAATTCACACAACATCTTATACATTGACTTGACTCCGTACTAAGTAGCTTAAGCACTTGTGTTACAGATATCAGACAACAGAGGATCACAAATATAATACTTAAATACATATATAACACCCAGACACTGAACAAACACAAGTGTTCATCACAGGAATGTTTGTCCAGGGTGGGGATCGAACCAACGACCTTTGGCGTATGAGGCAGGGTCACTACCAAATGCGCCATCCGGCCAGTCGATCAATGAATGATCATAAGTCACGATTACAATTCATTTCTCATAACATTTAATGAGTCATTTGAGGAAAAAAATGTATCTAATATATGTACGGTCACCAATATAAGTCATTAAATTTCATTTCTCATTACATTTATGAGTCATTTGAGGAAATGAAAATGTACTAAAGTATGTACAATCATCGGCACGTCAGATGCAGTGCCAAAATAACTCTTGTGTTACAGACATAGGGAGTAAAGTTCAAAAAAGGGTAACTTCTGGGATTTACCCATGTTTATCTACTTTAATCTATACTATTTATAAAGAGATAACTTCTATAGACAACGACAAGGCTTATAGGTAAACCGAAAACACGAAACGCTTGCGCGATGTAATTGAGCACAGCGCCATCTATTGGTTCATTTCTGGATTACGGTCCCCGAAGCGAAGTGAGGGCGGGCCACTAGTAGTAAATATTTTTACTCATTTCTTTTATCTGATAGGGGATATCCGTTGTCATACGAATTTTATGATTTCCTTTCCTTATCTCCCCTTGTCACGATTGGTCACATTTGTGGGACTCCCCCTCCCGAGCTTCAACGTCACGTCACAAGGCAGACGGACATACGGATCACCTGTTGGTAAACGATTACCGCCGCCCAATGAAATCAACTTTCCGCAGCGGTATTTCCGAATATACCGTATTTTTTTTATAGGATAGGGGGCAGACGAGCAGACGCATCACCTGATGTTAAGCGATTACCGTCGCCCATGAACACCTGCAACTCCAGGGGCTTCACAGGTGCGCTGCCGGCCTTTCAGAGCGAGATATGCCCTTTTCTTGAAGGCATATTCAAGAAACGAGCCTATACTTTCCTAAAAGGCCGGCAACGCATCCGCACTCTTTGATCTTATGTAGTTGATATCCATGGGTGGCGGTGTTCACTTACTATCAGGTGACCCACTTGCTCGTTTGCCATCCTATATTATATTTAAAAAAAAAGTGAGATTCCCGGTCAAGTCAATTTAGGAAACTACATTTTCTAAGTTTTCTTGGGTCTGGGTGTTCTGGGTTGACGCCGCCATTTAATTAACGTCATCTGGTACTATATAGTACAGGGGTTGCCCTAGTTTGAGATCAGGTTGATTGGTGTGATTGTCTAACTAACTAACTAACTGGGTTGGCGCACCGACTCATAGTGAGTCTTGGCCTCCGATAATAAGAGCCTCCATCTTGGTCGATCCTGCGCCACCTCCTGCCAGTCATCTGCCGAGAGTCCGCGCAAGTCTTTTTCGACCTCATCCTTCCAGCGATATCTCGGACGGCCGACTGGCCTTCTGCCACTAGAACCTCCCTGATACGCTCGCTTTACCGCACGATCGTCTCCCATTCTTTCCAGGTGGCCGAGCCAGCGAAGTCGATGCGCTTTAGTCTCGCCAATGATGTTGGGGTCGCCCACCTGGTCTTCCAGCTCCCTGTTCTTTAGCCTCCTCCAGGCGCCATCAGGAGTCTGTATAGGTCCTAGATTTTTCCTCCAGATCTTTCGTTCTGCCACGAGTAGTTTGGTCTCTTCTTTGCGGGTCAATGTCCAAGCTTCACAGCCGTAAATCAAGACTGAGTTGAGCCGTACATCAAGTGTGATTGTGTATTTTTTTATTTATGTATCACTTTTTACTTACTTACTTACTCCACTGGCTCAGCGACCCGAAACGAGTCTTGGCCTCCGAAACAAGAGAACGCCACTTCGGTCGATCCTGTACCACTTGTCGCCAGTCCTTGGCCTGAAGTTCTCGCAGATCACTCTCGACGACGTCTTTCCAGCGATACCTAGGCCGGCCTACCGGGCGTCGGCCTATCGGCCCTGCATAAAGTATTATCGTCCAAGCTTCTCAGCAGAAGTACGAAACTGAGAATATACAAGACAGTATCACCTTTTGACTATTGTAATTTCTCCCCCCTATCTTTGCAGTCAGCCCTGCAACTCTCCATCTTGGGCGGGTCCCCTGCCTCCACCCGCATGCTGTTGGACTTCGGGGCGGACCCCCTGGCCACGGACGACGAATACCGCACCTGCTTCCACCTGGCGGCCGAAGCTGACGCCGAGCAACTGAAGACGCTGGTGGCCTACTGCCAGGCGAACCCACTGTAAGTGTCCTATTTTGTCGTGTAGTGTCCTATAGTCACCTATTATCAGGCCTGTCCCACTCCGCGTGTACCTACGAATTTGCAAGTACATGCGGCGTCCCCTCTGAAGGGGACGATCAGTGGAAAATCACGAGCGAGCGGCGACGCATGTGCGACAGTTGCGTGCGATAGAAAGAGAACGCACTTCTAGGTATGAATAATTGTAGGTGTTGAACGTTGGGCGGTCGGAATTTCAAATTTATGTTATAGCCTGAGGCATTATTTTTCTATAAACGGTTTTTAGAAGTGGGTTTTCTGTACCTTGTACTATTAAGTATTCTGTGCTATTATGTAATATAGTGTCCTATCACTTATAGCCAGGCGTACTCAGTGTAAGTGTCCTATTACCTGTAGGTGTCCTATTACACGTAAGTGTCCTACAGTGTCCTATTACTTGTAAGATTCCAACAGTGTCCTACTTATTGTCAGGCGAACTCACTTTAAGTGTCCTATAGTATCCTATTGCCAGGCGAACCCACTGTAAGTGTCCTATCATCAGCAACCCACACTCGTCCACTGCTGGACATAATTACTTACTCCGATGGCTCAGCGACCCAAAGTGTGTCTTGGCCTCCGATACAAGACTCCTCCACTGGTCTCGATCATTCGCAGCTCCACGCCAGTCGCTGACTCGCAGCTCGCGAAGATCTGCCTGCACGACGTCATCCCAGCGATATCTGTAGCGCTACCATGAGTTGACATCTAAAACTGACATAACGTAAACTATTGCTCTGTCTCTTTCAAATGCATCACAATGAAAGAGACAAAGCGATAGTTTTCGATAACGAGGATAGTATTTCAAACTCATGGTACTGCTACTGGGGCGGCCGACCGGACGTCGGCCGGTTGGCCGGCCCAGATAGGCTTTCTTGACACTGCGATCCTCACCCATCCTTTCCATGTGGCCAAGCCATCGGAGTCTGTAAGCTTTTGTTTCCCCGATTATGTCAGGCTGACACACAAGCTCCTCGATCTCGGCATTTTTAAGAACTCTCCTACTACCATCAGGTCTAAGGACGAGCCCAAGAATTTTCCGCAAAATCTTCCGCTCCGCGACCAGAAGCCTATTCTCCTCCTTTAGCATCAGCGTCCAAACCTCGTAACTGCTGGACATAGCTCTCCCCTAATGCACGCCACCGCTCCCGATGTTCGGCCACTCTCATCCAGCCAACACCAGCCAGCCTTCGAATGTCATCATCCCATCTTGTCGCAGCGTCCCAACACTACGCTTACCGAGTCGCGGTCTCCACTCAAGGACTTTACGGCTCCAATGTCAGTTCTACGGCTAATGTGACCAGCCCACTGCCACTTCAGTTTGCTAATTCGGTGGGCTATGTCGGTGACTCTGGTTCTCTGTCGGATTACGTCATTTCTGATGCGGTCCTTCAGTGATACTCCGGTCATAGCCCTTTACATAGCTCTTTGAGCGACTTTGAAACGGTGGATTAGTCCAGACGTGAGTAAGTAAGTGTCCTATAGTGTCCTATTACTGTACTGACAAGTACCGCACCTGCTTCCAACTGGCTGCCGAAGCTGACGATAATGTCCTATAGTGTCGTATAGTGTCCTATAGTCACCTATAATGTAATATAGTGTCCTATCACTTATAGCCAGGCGTACTCAGTGTAAGTGTCCTATTACCTGTAGGTGTCCTATAACACGTAAGTGTCCTACAGTGTCCTATTACACGTAAATGTCCTACAGTGTCCTATTATGTACTTGTAAGTTTCCTACAGTGTCCTACTTATTGTCAGGCGAACTCACTTTAAGTGTCCTATAGTATCCTATTGCCAGGCGAACCCACTGTAAGTGTTTGACTTTTTTTTTTACTCGCGCCGTACAAAATGAACAAGTCAGATTAGACCGACTTTTTTATGTGATAGGTAGCAGACGAACAGGCGGATCACCTGATGGTAAGCAATTGCGCCGCTCATGGACACATGCAACACCAGAGGAGTTACAAGTGCGCTGCAAACCTTTAAACCCCTTCCCCCCCGGGTGGGCCTCCGGTACCCTCACTCACTCGGCGAAACACAGCACAGGAGCTGCTTCACGCCGGTTTTTTGTAAGGCAGTGGTATCACTCCGGTCGAGCCGGCCCATTCATGCCGAAGCGTGACTCTCCCACAGTCAAATAAATTGTATGAAACAATTTGAAATGTGGCAGACGAGCAAACGGATCACCTGATGGTAAGAAATTGCCCCCGCCCATAGACACCTGCAACACCAGCAGAGTCACAAGTGCGCTGCCAACCTTTAACCCCCTTTCCCCCTGATTGGGTACCTTCACTCACTCGACGTAACACAGCGTTGCTGCTTCACATCGGTATTCTGTGAGGCCATGGTATCACACATGTCGAGCCGGCCCATTCATGCCGAAGCGACTCTCCCACAGATTAAATACACTAAAGTATAACATAGTTTGAATATAATTTCTTCAGGGTTATAGTGCCATGACACCACGGCCCAGGAGTGAGTGAGAGCACCAATATGCTGAGATACACTGCGGCAAGGGTCTTTTGGCGCGTGTGTGACTTAATTGAATAAACATTTTTATTTATTTATTTTATTTTTAAAGTAGAAATAGAAATATTCTTTATTCGAATATACGAATATTATGTAAGCTACCGCTGATTCGGAAAGTTGATTTCTACCGAGAAGAATCAGCAAGAAACTCAGTAGTTACTCTTTTCAAATTATAATCATTACAATTTTCATTCTGTTAATAATTAAAAAAAATAAATTAAGTGTGTGAAAGTAAAGGAGATGTCCCATAACAGGCCAGAGTATTGTACAGTATTTTAGAAATTGAAAAATCTAGTAATAGGGGCTACCGCGTGTGGAAAATCCGTTAGATTTGGTTGGCAGCGCACTTGTAACTCCACTGGTGTTGCAAGTGCCCATGAGCGGCGGCAATTGCTTACAGGTGATCCGCTTGCTCGTCTGCTACCTATCACATAAAAAAAAGAATAAGATGGCGTATGTGTAGACTGAGGTCCAACTACACGGTGATTGGTTATATTTGATGTGTCAAATGTCACTAAAAGCACTAATGACATTGTAGTTGGACCTCAATCTACTATACGTACGCCATCTAACATATTTTCCACACGCGGTAGCCCCCATTGACTGAAAAATTCAACGTATATTTTATTTATTGTAAGTGGTACAAATCTTAAAATAGTTTTCATAATAACTAACGCTCTTTAATGGTTATGTCAAAATGTCAAGTTAAATAAATAAATAAATGCGCCAGACAATCACACCAATCAATCTGGTCACAAACTAGAGCAACCCCTGTACTATGAGTACCAGGTGATGATAATTAACTGAAGGCGTCAACCCAGAACACCCAGACCCAAGTAAATTTAGAAATGTAGTTTCCTAAATTGACTTGACTGGGAATCGAACCCTGGACCTTTCGCACTTCGGGCGAACACCGTACATCTTTCATGGCTAATATTTTCCGATTTCTACCACTTAGTTATATTAGATAGACGACCCGCTTGGTGCAATGGTTTGAGCGCCGGTTGAGACGCAAGGGTCGCGGGTTCGATTCCCGCACCAACACAATTGTTTGTTGATGAAACAGATATTTGTGTTGGGTCTGGGTGTACGTGGTTCCTTCGTTGTTTCTGGTTTCCATAGCACAAGGGGAAAACCTTAGTTTGGGACCAGGACAATGCATGTGTTGTTGTCTCAATTTATTAATTTATATTAAAAAGCGTTGAATTATATTTTGTTTTTCGCAAAATCATTAAATTAATAGATTTTTCTAAAATATTGTACAATACTCTGTCCTGTTATGGGACATCTCCTTTCCATTCACACTTTCTGAAAGTCACACACGCGCCAAAAGACCCTTGTCGCAGTGTATCTCAGCATATTGGTGCTCTCACTCACTCCTGGGCCGTTGGTGTCATGTCCTGTGATCCTGTCGTTTCTTTCTAGCAAAGTACTTCAAGAAAATGATGAGCTGTGGAGACCAGAGCTGGCTTCGAAGCCTAAGGAGTATCAAGCGGATTACTTGCTGAAGACCGTGTGTTCGATGCCAGATAACCAAGGTATTTATCAGCCTATATACTGTCCTACAGGGCAAAGGCCTCTTAGAAATCAAGTCGTCGCTATGACGGGATTAGGCTTAATCACCACGCTTGCCTAATGCGGAGCGGTGATCACAAACCCGAGCTATGTTCGAAAAATTCGAAACATACTTTTTGCTCGACCCGGGAATCGAAAAAGTTGTTAACTGACTGGCCGGATGGCGCATTTGGCAGTTATTTTTAATATTTTTTTTATGAGATAGGGGGCAGATGAACAAACGGATCACCTGATGGTAAGAGATTACGGCCGCCCATAGACACCCGCAACACCAGAGGAGTCACAAGGCATATCTATATCTTCTATACTATTGATAAAGAGGATAACTTCTATAGACAACGACAAGGCTTATAGGTAAACCGAAAACACGAAACGCTTGCGCGATGTAATTTAGCACAGCGCCATCTATCGGTTCATTCTGAATTACGGTGCCGAAAGCGAAGTGAGGGTGGGCCACTAGTCTATAATAAAATTATCATCGGTGCGTACAACAAAAAATAATAAATTTAAATTACACTAAACAATTGATAAATGAATTCATGCAATATTGAATTGAAATAATTTGTCACGTCATTTATAAAATACTAGCGGCCCGCCCGCGGACTCCGTCCGCGTGGAACAAGTAAACTTTTTTACCCCCCTTTCAACCCTCACAACCCCCTTTTCGCAATAAAAAGTAGCCTATGTCCTTTCTCAGGGTCTAGATTATCTGTATACCAAATTTCATTTAAATCCGTTGAGTAGTTTTGGCGTGTAAGAGTAGCATACAGACAGACAGAGTTACTTTCGCATTTATAATATTAGTATGGATAGTTTTTTAGATTTTCGCGTTGCATTATAACTATAAATTATTAAAACGGGAATTAACGCGACGTTTATTTTTAAGTACATTGTATGTACTTACTGCTTGACGTTTCGGCTACGTTGCAGCAGCCGTGGTCACAAGCGAACTGGCGGTGCACGGCGTCGTCTGCTAGGGCCCGGCAGCGAATCATCGGACACCCTCACATTTTTTGATATTAAATCGCCACTAGTTGTAATGTCAGTATGGATAATAACAATACTATAATTTTATAATATTAATGCTAATATCTGGCGCATTCATTCATTCATTCGTTCAACAATGTTTATTAGGACCGCTACGCTGGTATGTGTGTTTGTCTGGCGCTTTTATTCTTTCATTCATTCAACAATGTTCGTCCAGGCTACACCCCCCTCATGGTGGCCAGCAAGCTGGGCCGCTTCGCGAACGTGCAGACACTCCTCAAGGCCGCTCCCACCACCGTCAACGCGGTCATGCCCAACAGTGGGAACTCGCCCCTCTACCTCGCCGTGGGATCCGCGTGCCACGATTGTGTCAGTGAGTAGACATTCAATGATTTAATATGACTTTAAATGACTTACATTTATGACAGTTAATATGACTTTAAATGACTTACATTTGACCGTCAAATTGATTTTGAATGACGACCTCTCTGACTTTGGATTAATCTCAAAATCTTCAACTGACTTTGAATCAACCTTTCTGACTTTGGATTAATCTCAAAATCTTCAACTGACTTTGAATCAACCTTTCTGACTTTGGATTAATCTCAAAATCTTCAACTGACTTTGAATCAACCTTTCTGACTTTGGATTAATCTCAAAATCTTCAACTGACTTTGAATCAACCTTTCTGACTTTGGATTAATCTCAAAATCTTCAACTGACTTTGAATCAACCTTTCTGACTTTGGATTAATCTCAAAATCTTCAACTGACTTTGAATCAACCTTTCTGACTTTGGATTAATCTCAAAATCTTCAACTGACTTTGAATCAACCTTTCTGACTTTGGATTAATCTCAAAATCTTCAACTGACTTTGAATCAACCTTTCTGACTTTGGATTAATCTCAAAATCTTCAACTGACTTTGAATCAACCTTTCTGACTTTGGATTAATCTCAAAATCTTCAACTGACTTTGAATCAACCTTTCTGACTTTGGATTAATCTCAAAATCTTCAACTGACTTTGAATCAACCTTTCTGACTTTGGATTAATCTCAAAATCTTCAACTGACTTTGAATCAACCTTTCTGACTTTGGATCAACTTTTATCATTAACTGACGATTTTTATCATTCTTCTATGGTTCTATTGCTGTGCAATAAAGAATATACAGGGTGTATCTGTGAACATTTACATCCCTTTAACCACGTGTTCTACCAACCATTCTAAACAACATTTTGTTCAATAACTTTTCGAAATTCATCGAAATTTTTTTCGACTCCCCATACAAAATGACCAAGTCACGTGACCGACTTTGTATGGAAAGATGTCATTTTTAAGCGAATTTTCAAAAGTCATAGAACTAATGTTGTTCAGAATGGTTGATAAAACACGTAATTAAAGGGATGAAAATGTTCACAGATCACCCTGTATGTATGACTTAAATGTATTACAATTAATATGACTTTAAATGACTTACATTTATGACAGTTACTATGAATTTAAATTATGACAGTTAATATGACTTTAAATGACTTACATTTATGACAGTTAATATGACTTTAAATGACTTACATTTATGACAGTTAATATGACTTTAAATGACTTACATTTATGACAGTTAATATGACTTTAAATGACTTACATTTATGACAGTTACTATGAATTTAAATTATGACACTTAACTTTTGAATGTCTCAATAATCACTTTCAAATGAATTATAATATGTATGATATGACTGACAAAAATTAATTTTAAAGGACTGGATATTAAAAATAATGACATTCAAATGATTTTAAATGACTCTTAGGAATAACTTTCAAATGACTTACATTTGACCGTCAAATTGATTTTGAATGACGACCTCTCTGACTTTGGATTAATCTCAAAATCTTCAACTGACTTTGAATCAACCTTTCTGACTTTGGATCAACTTTTATCATTAACTGACGATTTTTATCATTCTTCTATGGTTCTATTGCTGTGCAATAAAGAATATACAGGGTGTATCTGTGAACATTTACATCCCTTAACCACGTGTTCTCTCAACCATTCTAAACAACATTTTGTTCAATAACTTTTCGAAATTCATCGAAATTTTCGACTCCCCATACAAAATGACCAAGTCACGTGACCAACTTTGTATGGAAAGATGAAAATTTTTATGCGAATTTTCAAAAGTCATTGAACTAATGTTGTTCGGAATGGTTAATAGAACACGTGGTTAGAGGGATGTAAATGTTTATAGATATAGATAGATATGATAGATACTCTTTATTGCACAACACATTACAGAACTTAATGCTAATAGTAATTTACAAATACAATATCGATATTGATAGATATATTTTTTATTAAGATTTTTATTTAAATAAAAAAATATAAAATTCAATCTATACTATTTATAAAGAGACTAGCGGCCGCCCGCGACTTCGTCCGCGTGGAAAATTTTCCCCGTTTTTACACATTTACCGCTCTGTCTTTGCTCCTCTTGGTCATAAGCGTAATGTTATTTAGACTATAGCCTTACTCGATAAATGGACTATCCAACAAAAAGAATTATCAAATCGCACCAGTAGTTTCGGAGATTAGCGGTTCAAACAAACAAACAAACAAACAAAAAAAACAAACAAACTCTTCAGCTTTATTAATATTAGTATAGATAACCTCTATAGACAACGACAAGGCTTATAGGAAAACCGAAAACACGAAACGCTTGCGCGATGTAATTTAGCACAGCGCCATCTATCGGTTCATTTCTGAATTACGGTCCCGAAGCGAAGTGAGGGCGGGCCACTAGTTTAATTATAAAATTTGTCTTCACCAGATCGCGGCAACAAATCCAAAGTGTCAGACGACTTCAAAAAGACCATAGAGTTATTGGTAGAGAACGGAGCGGACCCGTCCAAAGCCAACCACTCCGGCGCCGACGTCAACACTCTCTTGACGGACTTCAGCGTCGGCGAGTTGTCTATGCTCATCGCTGGCAAGATGACGTATGTCAATACCAGAGATAGCGGAGCGAGGACTTGCACGCCTCAGGTATTTAAATAGATAGATAGATACTCTTTATTGTATAGAACTTAATGCTAATAGTAATTTACAAATACAATATCGGCGGCCTTATCGCTAATAGCGATCTCTTCCAGACAACCTTTGGGTAGGGAAATAATGCAGCGAATTAACAAGGGGTAAGGCAGTGCAGATCTGTATTTATGTATTTAAATAAATCAATTCCTTTTTTTATGAAATAGAATCAGAATCAGAAATAATTTATTTGCATAGGTGGCAGACGTGCTGACGGATCACCTGATAATAAGCGATTACTGCCGCCCATGGACACCTGCAACACCAGTGGTGTCACAAGTGCGCTGCTTACCTTTTAACCCCCCTTCCCCTGGAATGGGCCTCCGGTACCCTCACTCACGCAGCGAAACACAGCGCATGCACTGCTTCACGCCGGTTTTCTGTGAGGACGTGGTATTACTCCTGTCGAGCCGGCCCATTCATGCCGAAGCGTGGCTCTCCCACTGTTGAAACACGCAACATCTCATATATTGACCTGACTCCGTACTAAGTAGCTTAAGCACTTGTGTTACAGATATCAGACAACAGAGGATCACAAATATAATACTTAAATACATATACAACTCCCAGACACTGAACAAATCAAATGTTTGTTCAGGGTGGGGATCGAACCCACGACCTTTGGCGTATGATGCAGGGTCACTACCAAATTCAAAGGTTTCTTATCTTGAATGTCTTTTTGTGGGTTGGTTCTGGTTTGCATAACCATATCCAATTTCTACAGTTAGGTATTTTTTTGTTAAATATGGTTGTATATTTCTCTCTTTCTTTTCAGATGCTAATAAAAGAAGAGGATGGCACGATGAATGCCATAGATATAAAAGCATACGGAATAAAGTCCACAGAATCAAAAGCTGTTAAAGAAAAGGTAAAGAACATCATGAATGCTAACAAAGATGTATTAAAAGGTTACAAGAATACAGACGAAGACAAGAATACTGGTAAAGACATCAAGAATACTGTGAAAGTCCAGAGAGCCAATAGTTTATTGAAACCGGTAAAAACTGTGAGAATTGGTATTAAAAAAAATGTTAACTTAAATTGTGATTCTTCAGTTGAGAATAGTGTAAATAGTGGGCCAAGTTCGTCGAAAGAAGTTCAAAATGTAAGTAAAAAAAGTAAATTTGTAATTTTAGAGAATAAAGTTATTAAATCGTTTGCAAAGCAGGCGCCGCCTCAATTTCATAGTTCTTTCGAAAAATTCGTCAGCAGTTCACAAAATAACTCACCGCATTTCGCGAGTCCAGTGAGTAAAAAACCAAGAATACTCAAAAGGAAGTCGTCTGATGAAACAGACGGCAATAAAATTATACAATTTCAAGAGCAATTGAATCATCCAAGAGTTAAAACTTTGCGTACCGAAAAGTTTATCAAAAAAGACTTAAATATGCTCATTAATGACCCGGACTCATTGAAAAAAGACTCAAATGTCCCCAAAAGTTCTTTACTATCTAGCCCTTTAATACTAAAGACTTACAGTAGACCATCTACGTCAAAAGACATAAGCGAACATGTCAATGCTGAAAATAAACCAACTAGTTCAAAAATGACTTAGAAATGTTAGTTGAGATTGGAATTTCCAATCATGGAATGAAACAAACCCTGAAAGGGGCAGGGCTGTTAGCATAAAGACGGAGACACCATCAAGAATACCTGTCGATGAAGTACAATGAAGAACACCTGTAAAGATATCATCAAGAATACCTGTAAAGACACAAGCAAGAATACCTGTTAAGTTACAATCAGGAATACAGAAGAAAACTGCATTATGAATCAAAAACAATATTAATTTTATTGAAAGTTAAAAAAAACAGGTAAGACAGTAAGAAACAGGTTAAATGTTATCTGAAAAGATATGCAAAAGTACTCAAGAATACAAGGAATGATAATCAAGAATACGAGCAAGATCTTAAGAATACCACTAAATATGTATTATTACGAATATTTACAAAAATCTAAGAAAATAGAAGATAGGCTGTGAATCAAAAATAATAAAATAGCAATATAAATGTTATATAACTAAGTAACAAAAAACTAGAAAATAAAATATTTTGAAAATTCGCTCGGAATAAAAAAAATTTAAATGATATAATAATTTAAAATGTAATATTCGAATTATGCATTAAATATTGGATAGTTTAAATGTTAATAAATCATTTACAACATCGCACTTTTGGTAGAACAAGGATGCAAATGTCAAAAATTTGTTATGTGTGAAGAAATGCCTCCTTTTTAATATTTTGCATACTACTTAACTCATCAGTTCGATTCCCGGGCCGAGCAAAAAGTATGTTTCGAATTTTTCGAACATAGCTCGGGTTTGTGATCACCGCACCGCATTAGGCAAGCGTGGTGATTAAGCCTAATCCCATCATAGTAGCGATGACTTGATTTCTATGATGGAGGCCTTTGCCCTGCAGTGGGACAGTATACAGGCTGATACTTTACTAACTTAATTAATGTAATTTTTGACAATTTGTCTCTTGTTCTACCAGTTGAGACTGAATGAAAACCTTGGTAGCTAAAGACGGAAATCAGGATTATGCTTTATGACAGAAATTCATAATCTATACTCTGATTCATAATCGTGTAAAGTAAACTGACAGATGTCAATGTGTCATCCCCATACCTTATCACTCAATTTGACACATGCAAAATGTCAAATGCAAAGAAACTTGTCATTTTCATCTGTCATTTTACTTTACATGATTATGAATCAGAGTATACTTGTATTGAGTCTCTATAATGCATCAAGAAAGTCATGAAATGAATTGATGGCGCCACTGCCGCTTACGTCATAGTATGGTAGCCCCATTGGTTATAAACCATGGGAAGTCCAATAGTTCCTCAAAATACTTTGTCATGACTTTCTTGATTCATTATAATGTGTTTACACCGTTATTTTTTTATCAATTTAATGCCAGTTCTCAAATAATAGGTAACATAGGCCTTTGACATGTAAGTACCTATATCATAAAAATAAGCAAATACACACAACCTTCCACAGTCCGGGTGGCTGTACTACCAATTATACTAACCGAACCCCTTACTAAGCCGACGAGTTTCGTAAGTAATATTTTTTAAGTGAAAGAACTGCTATACCAAAAATTATGGAATAGCTGATTTTTAATTTGCTTATTTTGATCATCTAACATGCTAAAGGGGCTATATTCATGTTACCTATTATGAGGGATTCGAGATTAAAACAACTTCAATGTAACGGTGTATAGCTAATAAGCATAAGAAACCTTTATGACATAAGAAAGTACATAAAGTTTCATGTATTAACACCAACAATAATATATAACACCATATACAGGGTGTATCTGTGAACATTTACATCCTTTTAACCACGTGTTCTACCAACCATTTTGAACAACATTTGTTCTATGAATTTTGAAATTGTCATCTTTCCATACAAAGTGACTTGGTCATTTTGTATGGGGAGTCAACATTTTTTTCGAAGAATTTGGAAAAGTTGTTGAACAAATGTTTTTCAGAATGGTTGATAGACGTGGTTAAAGGGATGTCAACGTTCACAGATACACCCTGTATTTCAATGGCGAATAATGGAATTTGTATTTCTGGCAAATAAAAGTGGCATCATTTTTAAACTAAGACTACCATTAGTTCACGTTTTGTAATAAGGGACTGTGTTTAAGCTAAGACTAAAAAACTAGTGTTCAGACTAGAACGAATGATAGTGTTGTGAAAACGAATAAAACACTGCCATTTTGAGAATCGAATGAACTGTGATGTTTTAGAATCGATACTTTAATTTGCAAAACAAACTTTTTTTAATAAAATAAAAAATAATCAAAGTTTTTTTTTATGTTTTGGCTGTACCGTGTGTAAGAAACTTTACTGCCAATACTGCTATTATAGAATAATGTTACTCCACCGTCAAATTTTGACGCACTACTCAAATAACTTGCTTCCATTTTCTTTATATAATTATTATATCAAATGATTAATTTTTATTTTATAATTGAGTACCTAAATGGTTTAAATTTTATCCTCTGTTTTATTTATTGTTGAAATAAAATTAATCTTACCATCAGGAATTTCATTTACTCTTTTCAACGTTTAAAATATTGTTTTTTTATCATATCCCTGTAAAATATCGTCGATGTATTTTCAGTTTTGCGGGTTAATGTATTGAAATTAATATTTATGGAAGTTATTCAGTGTTAATTCAGACACAGTTTATTCGATTTTTTCTTTTCGATTGTTTTTAAAATCGATATTCGTTGCATCACTATGCCTTATGAATACGGGTTGTCAAAGACTAGAAAGATCTGTAAGCGATATTTAAGACATAAATTAACAGCTAAGATGGATTTAAGTTAGTCAAAATAACTAAATGAAATGCAAAACATTTTGTGGTGGATTTTTAGTTTTAAAGATATTTAAAACAAATTAACAACTAAGATTGATTTAAGTTAGTCAAAATGACTAATTGAAATTCATAACATTTTGTCTTGGATTTTTAGTTCTAATAAAGAATCAGAAATTCGGTTAGCATTAAAATATTTTCTAAACTGTTCACCCCAGAATATTTAAGCTTCTTAACTTTTACCGGCTCAATCGTATCGTTGTCTCTGTCATAAACGTGCCTTAGAAAGGGATAGTTTGACCTTTGAGTAGTTAAGTTAAAGTATTTTAAGTATTCTGATAACGTAAGCATATTATTTGGTTAATTATAAAAAAGTGTTTGTGTAAATGCTGCAATACAGGGGGTCTGTAAACATTAACATCCTTTAACCACGTGTTCTACCAATCATTCTAGACAACATTTTTTTGTAACTTTTGGTTATTTGCGTAAATAAATTTCAACTTTTTATACAAAGTCTGTCACGTGATCGACAACATACTAGATGATTAAATGACGAATTTCCAAAAGTCAGAACAAATGTTGTTCAGAATGGTTAGTAAAACACGTGGTTAAAGGGATGTAAATCTTTACAGATACACCTTGTATTTACCGACATATACAGGGTTATCTGTGAACATTTACATCCTTTTAACCACATATTCTCCTAACACTTCTGAACAACATTTGTTCTACGACTTTTGGAAAGTTGACAAATTAAAAAAATAATAATTTGGCTCTCCATACAAAACGAATAAGTCACGCGATCGAGTCTAGGATATGAAAAGTTGTTTTTTTTAACGTGAATTTCTAAAGGCCGTAAAGCAAATGTTATTCAGAATGGTTGGTAGAAAACGTGGTTAAATGATGTAAATATTCACAGATACATCCTGTATAGAGTTTTTCACGATTTCTTATTTATGAAAACTCTTATTTCGTTACTATTAATTAATATTATACTATTATTATGTTGTTTATAATGAGTATGTAATAAGATTTATGTATGTAATAAACTAATAATAAAACAATTTGGTAAAGCGTCCTTTAAGTAATGTTTTTTATGCCCAAGTCTTGCTTTGTACAAAAAGATAAATAATACTCACTTTTCCTATATTTTACGCACTTGCGATGGCTGTGACCCAAAATTAGTCTCGGCCTTCAATACTAGATGTCGCCATTTGTCATTAAATTGTCTAGATTTGCCTTTTTGGCGCCCCGATCTGAAAATAGTTTTTTTTCTATAAATTCATTTCAATTTAATACTTGTATGAGCTTATTTTTTATCCAATACATTACTTGTATAATAAATGTTCTATACCATTTATAAAGAGGAACATTATTGACATCGAGAAATCTTATATAGAAACAGAAAACGTGCACTGGTCATTAAAGTCGAATTAAAATTTGTATGGACGAATGTATGAAATCTTTAAATTCGACTTCAATGTAGAGTACCCTGTATATTACTACACATATTACTTAGATTTGAGTTTTATTATTTACTTTCGATCATTATGTATTTATTAAAAAAAGGTGTGGCTATTTATTAAAATTAATCGAGTTTTCTTAATTTTTTTACTGGCAATCTTGTATACGGTATATTTATTTTGTTTATTTATATTAAGTAAAAATAATTTAGTATTAACATAAATTAATTGGTTTTTCAGTCTTTATTGCTGAAGTATTTTTTTTCGTGTTTTTTAATATATAATAAATAATATGTAAATTAGAAGTAACAACAGTTTTTGTATAGATTTTGACATCTACGCCATCTTGAAAATACCGGCAGAAAAAATATGTTTAATTTTATGAAAAATAACAAAACATTTTACTAAACACGAATAAAATAAGAATTTCATACACAACGGCTGTTTTAGATTATGCTATATTTTTTTACCGACATAATTAGCTTTAAAATTATGATTTTTTCCTATAGTACAAACACCGACCGAACTAGACACCTCACCAATTTTTTTCTTATGTATTAGATTAACTTGATATAAAAACTTGTTATTAATTTCATATACTGTAACTTTGGGTAATCCGAAGAGTCGAAATTATTACGCGATGTGATTGATACCTAGCGCCATCTATTGATCAAGTTAAGAACTAATAGCAATCTGAAATCGAGAGCTTGCCACTGGTTTGATATATTTTATAACGAAATATTGTCATTTCAATAATGCATCAAGAAAGTCATGAAATTAATTGATGGCGCCACTGCTGTCATAAAGTATGGTAGCCCCATTGGTTAAAATACTATGGAACTCTGAATAGTTCCGCAAGAATAAATTTCATTACTTTATTGACAGTATATTTCCATTATTTTAAATATTTTTAATTATACGAACTAAACTGATGTTTATGTGCATTTTATCCTGTCTGACGTTTGTGTTACCAATTTAACGTAAGCATACGTACGATATCTCTTAAATTTTTCATACAAGTTGTTCACGATTCTTAACGCTACGGTTCGTTTAAGGGGTCGCGAGAGGACTACTATAAGTATATTAATAAACTAACACTCAACAACACATTTTGTTTTATTATCGCCCCTATCCCATAGTAGTGATAACTTGATTTCTGATGGAGGCCTTTGCCCTGCAGTGGGACAGTATAGAGGCTGATTACTTTGCTTTCGCCCTAATAGTACTTATGTAGAGGACGCTGTATAGCATTCACTTTTACAATTTTTATTTGTGAAATAAAAGAATGCTGACAGCTTGACTTAAAAACATTTATACAGGGTGTATCTGTGAACTTTTAAGTACAGTCAGCTACACATCAGGTTGCCACCACCTGACAAATTTCCTCAATTGAAATTCAACCTAATGTTTATGACAGTAAGATGAAAATCGATTGAACGGTCGGGCCGTTTCGTTGAGTAAGTGAGGGTACCGGAAGCCCAATGGGAGGAAAGGGGACTAAAGGTTGGCAGCGCACTTGTGGCTACTGGTGTTGCAGGTGTCTTTGGGCGGCAGCAATGGTTTACCATCAGGTGATCCGTCTGCTCGTCTGCCACCTATCATATAAAAAAAAGAGCCGCCGCTCGTAGGCTATGGGTAAAAATTAAAGTCGAAATACATAACTTACACCTTTATTTATTTACATTTACAAACGATGGTCCACATACAATATACACCGTGATGCATAAAATATATCGAATTTGAGCAAATACCAGCGGAGCGGTCCTAAAGTCCAAATGAACTTATTAAATTCTTATACTGTTTCCATGTATCATATTTGATTCATGACTTTCGAATTTCGAAACATAATTTCAACATGTGATTTGAAATTATATGTTTCATGACGCATGTATCACATTTGATTCATGACTTATTGAAATAAAATGTCTTAGGTTTCAGTATCATCATACTTTAACTTATGAATTACATTGATCAATGTACTAAAATATTCATTATTTTGTGTTGTGACGATAGTGATGGAAATATGGGACCGCATCGCAATATACAAAATAATAAATCTCAAAATTCGTTATAGGCTTTACAAAATAGCTCATTATTAAGTACCTAAATAGTAAAGTCTAGAATGGAAGACAGGCTAAAATTTTATTTGAGTTCAAACACGATGTCAACAAGTTGATAAATAAATTGCTTTTATATTCAAATCGGGTTTAATTAATGAAATATCCAGTACATTTCTTGAATCGAATTGTTAGCTTGGATACCAACTTGCTGAATAAGACATAAGCTTAGATCTTAAAGAAAGAAAATTGTGATACATCTCTTCGAAATGATTATATTATGATTCGAGGCAACAGTCCCCGACTCATAAAACGCGATTTCTCAGAGTCTCTTTAGCACCTAGTAGAAAAAAGTTCGTTGGCTATAATGTTTAATTTATCCTAAATCTTGTAAAGAGTTTATTTAAACGTATAACATAACAAAGTTAATCCCTATATTTCAGCCCATTGTCATTTATTTTTAATATAAAAAAAAATAGATGAGATTCTTTATTCAACGATTTTTACTTCAGAGTCGTAAATACACGAGAATCTAATTCCAGTTCAGGTTGTCCTAAATTACAAGGCCCTTTTAGGGGAAGGAAAGGATGAGTGTATTAATAATTTGTATTTAAGGGAGGGGAGAGGGCGAGGGAGGGTGTATAAAACTGGCGTCCACTATTGAAAATAGAAAAAAATGTTAAGGTGCGAACTATGAATACGATAAAAGCTCCATATGATTTGAAAGTAATCTTTACAACCGGATTTTTTTAACTCACAAATAGAAAATATATTATAGCACATAGAGCATTGATTAAAGTTTTTAGAAATGAATGATTCAACAATGGACGTCAATTTTAAAAATAAATATACTAAGAGTGATGTAATAAAGGACAACCTAACCTAGCTTTAGCTAAATAAAACGTGTGTAAATAAAATAGTAAATAAATTGTTTCATAAATGACATGGGCCCTGGAACTTTCCGTTTGTTTATTTACGTTATGGTTTAATTTTCTCCACTTGTTTTATTTAAATAAATATAGTTTGACGATCACACATGATTTTAAGCGATGATTTGCCTGTTTCGAATGATGTCGTTAAAAATACAGGTAATACAATAAAATAGTTTATAAAAATAAAACAAGTAAAAAAACTATAAAACATTACCGCTACTGTGATGTTAAAGAAATCAGTAAAAATAAAATATCTAAACATTTACGTATTTTTAAAATTCAACAGGAGAAAAATACTTCAGCGACTGCCTGTTTTCTTTATTTTTAAATGTAAAATTAAAAATTACAATTTCTGGAATACTAATGTAAAAAAAAACATTAATTAAATCAATTTTATAAGTAACGATATGTTGTTTCTATTCCGATTGAAGAGCAAATAATATTGTTTGCATTTACAGTTTTCAAAAAGCACCTAAATTTAAATAACCAAAAATCAGAAGAGACTGACGCAAAAAATATATTTTTCTAATTTACGCGCTAGGAACACTTAGCAATTTGTAATTTTAATTTGGCACCTTTGATTTTTTAATAATATGTATAAATAAATGTCTTTTGTCGTTTGAAATGTGAATTATATATGATACACATAACTTATCAGACTGATGACTTGGATAATAATTTGTTATACCCAATTAACAGAAGTAAATTATAGTTGAAAATTAAATATTTTAATGGGGTTAAAAATATAAAAAAAACCTAGCGCGTATATCAAAAAATCTTTCTTAAAAATAGAAAACCTTGCCTCAATAGATTAAATTCTAGGAAAAACGTATAAAAAAGAGGGTTAAACTTCTACAAAAATCACCTAAGGACGGACCCATATTAGACTAGTAGCTATCGGTAATACATTAAAAATAGGTCATTTAATACACTCGTCACTTAACGTAACCTTAAGATGGCATCCCGAAGCCCAAAGAAGAGATAAAAAATTAAAAATAATTCATATTTACAGGATTAAACAGTCACATC